>JAQFJA010000013.1:19613135-19625017 GCA_029874485.1 Naso brachycentron
AAGCAGTGCAATAAAAGCAAGTCGAATATGACGACAGTCTACTGAGGCGAATTCAAGTGTTCATAGCATGATTTTAGCAGTAAATCTATGGCTAAATTTCTTTAATTTGTGGCTGCTTAGAGCTTAGCAGCAACAGAAAGTTAACGACTTCAGACATATTTTGAAGATGCAAAGTATAGACCTTTCCATTTCTAGGTTGCGCCCATGTAAACATGGCCTAAGTTTCTTTGGGAACAAGAATTGCTCCCAACACCGAAACCCTCTACTAAGCTGCTTGTTGTTGACCCAGAGGTCAGATCAGTTTATGTTTCAGCAACAGAAGTTAGTGAGCAGACAGACATTCTCTGTCGCCTGGAAAGGTTTTCTACCTGGATCACACTTCTTTAGGTGTTTGCAAGAATTAAAAGATTTGGGTCAATTAGCAGTATCAGCAGTCACAAACAGCAAAATTTACCAAATGTAGCCCTTTAAATATTTAATCCATTGTATTTGACACCCCCATACTTATAACTCTGAACTACTCTTCTTTCAGGTATTTTGCTATTTGGGACCAGTGCCTTGCAAAAACATTGTCTGTTATGGACCACTTTTTGGAGGTCCAACATGCCAACTCTCCAAAGAACGTTGTGAAGTCACAGCTCCATTTACGTTCTGTGGAATGGATTGCTTTGGTCCATTTTTTGTTAAGCATGGTCGTAAAGAGTAAAACACATATGGACTAATCATCACATCTGTCTTAGAGCTGCCCATATTGAAATGCTTGATGACTTGTCTACAGACGCCTTTATCAGTGCATTATGGTGCTTTGTCAGTCTTAGAGGAGCAGTTTGCCAACTTCACTGTGATCAAGGCACAAACTTTGTTGGTGCTAACAAAGGGTTCAAAGAAGCTCTCAAGCAATGTGACATAAAAGCAACTGAATCTTTTCTGGCTGAAAAACAGTGAGTTTGTTAGCCGGATTCAGATCCACACAATTTGTAATGTTGTAAATGTAACCACTGCTCAGTGTTCAGGAAGACTTGATGACGCTTCTCTCAGAATCCTGTTCTCTGAAGAAAAGGCTGATGTGAACAGCCGTCCTTTGAATGTTGATGCAATGAATGATCCTAAGTCACTTGAACCCTTGACTCCAGATCATCTTGATGAAGTCTAAGGTTTGTTTGTCCCCTCCGAGAAAGTTTGTGAATTAAGACATTTCTGCCTTAATGGGATAGTTCACCCAAAAATTTAAATTCAGTCATGATCTACTCATCCTCATGCCGATTAAAGGCTGGGTGAATTTTTTTAGTCCACAAAACGCTGCTGGCGTTTAACAGGAGAAATGAGTTGCAGTAATCTCCTAAACAATTGAAGTCAATAGTGACCAGGTGTCAAAGACACACACACACAAAAAAACAGTAAAATGCCTCCAAACTGCTTGTCTGAAGTAATTCAAGTGTCCTGAAGCCTCGACATGCTAAGTTGTTTTGAAAAACACCACTGATGCTATGTTTTTAGCCCCTCTGCTCACTGTAGCCTGTAGCTCCTATGAAGGGAGTCATTTTCACACGTTTGCTCGCACAAACATACGTGAACACCACACAACATCTGTGATGTTTTTAAAAACAACTTGGCATGTTGGGGCTTCAAACGCTTGGATTACTTCCAATGAGTAGCATGGAGGCATTTTATGGTTTTATTAATTTTTTTTCTAACGTTTGAAACTTGGTCACCATTTGTGTAAATTGTTTGGCCTTTTTCCTGTGAAACTCTGGCAACGTTTTGTGGACTAAAAGACTTCACCTGCCTCTCAGTCCGCATGAGGGTGACCAGATGATGACTGAATTTTCTTTTTTTTGGTGAACTATCCCTTTAAGGCAAAAGTGGCATGTCCCCCGGCACAACTTGAAAGTGAATGACATGGTCATAATCAAGGAGGACACTCTTTCAAGAAATGAGTGGCATTTGGGACAGACGGCCTTAATGGATTAGTTTGTTGGGTCAAGGTCTAAGTGGGAGCGTGCAAGTCAGCAACAAAACAGGACTGTGTCTCAAAGCCCTCACTCACTGAGTGGCCTATTTAGAAGCTAGTACTTTTACTTGAACGTGATTGACATACTGTTTGTGTTTTAAAGAAGGAAAGGAAAGAGACACACAGGTCAGACACAATGATATCACTGTTTACTAAGGTGACCTGAAGACTTTTGTGTTCATGGTTAATTTATTGCTCTTTAGCAATCATGTACGATATGATTCGTTGTTGTTTACCTTGTTAAGTTTGTTCATCATAACATGATTTGGTGGGAGTGGAAGAGGCCACTGCACTAAGTTAGCTCATGTTGCTGTTCACGTTCTAATGCATCCGGGGCCGTGTGCCCTGGAACGATTATAAAACACTAGTGTCATCACACGCCACGTTTGCCATGTTAGCAGGGTTCCCTCAAACAGATCAGCAGCATTGGTGATCGTTTTACAAACTTTGTTTGATTCTTGTGTGCCATGTTAAACCATGTTGAACCATGTTTGTGCTTTACTGCAAGTGTGCAGTGTTGGAGTTGCTTGATTGCAAGTGTGATGTGTCGAAGTACCTGTCGCCAGTCCATAAAAACTTGCACCCTAGGTAGGTGAAGCGAGGGACACTATGTTGACACATTTCAAACAATTGTCATGATGAAAGATTATTTATCATGTAAAGGGACGTTGCAATACAACTTTAGGGGCTCATGAGTATGTTTTTGATAAATGTAAAGTTGATGTCTCCTTAAAGTTAAGACTAAATAAATGTGTTTGGAAATTAATGTAGTTATTGTGTGTTTAAGATAAATGACAACATTATTATTTATAAATGATGAACAAAAAAGTATTAATTTGTCAATTTGTAAACACTGTTCTGAAAAATTACTGTGGCTTTTTTTTTTGTCTTTTATAGTTTCATGGTGCTCGATAGATGAATAAAAGTTTGCACCAGTCAGACTCTTGGTGTCAATCGATGCCAAGGGCTGCTGCAAGGCCTGTCATATTTGTAGTTTAATTTTAGGCCGGTAATGTTCTAAAGCGTTGAATGGCACGTAGGAGATTGAATTTGAGCAGATTGAGTGTTAGAGTGGAAACATATTTAGACTCACCTTAGACCTTGTGTAAATCCTTGGGCCTTTACCTTTAATTTTGAAATAGGTTCAAGATTACATAGAAAATCCTTAAAATGCACTGGAGGAAAAACAGGACTGAAACATAGGCCCACATGTTTATATTAAACCCCACAATTTTAAACAAATTCTAATTGCTAGATTGTGAACTTACAGGCCTACTGGTGATGCCAGGGTGCATTTGAAAAAAGGTGCTTGCTTGTTTGATTTCAGTTGTATTTTGGTATAAACACAAAATTCCTGAATTGGTCGCTTAGCTAACCAAGAGCAAGAATGGTAATGAAATGATTTCAGCATAATAAAGTAATCTGATACATCAGACACAATGTTGCATGAACATTTCATGCAGGCTGGAGAATGGAAGCTTTGTGTTCTATGAGGCTCCATTAGAGGTCACTGTCCATCTTTCCTCCAGCTTAACCAGGAGCAAAAAAAAAATCAAACTGAGCTCTTCCGCCTTGGTTTATTTTTTATTTTATTTTATTGTGCCCCTCCTTTAAAGACAGAAATATGTCTGCTGAAAAAAAAAAAAAGTGTTAGTTCTACTGTACTTTTTTGGTAAATAAACTGAATGTGTGATGTGCCTAGTGTAAAATTATGGTGAAAAAACAGCACTTGTAGAAAGCTGTCATAAAATGACTCAGTAATATTATCTGGCAATCTCTGGCATTGTTAGCCTAGCATTGTTAGCTTACATTTGTCCACATTAGCAATGACCTAATGGTACTAGTCTAGCAACCAAAGAAAAGCTGTGTCTTGCATTGAAGGACCATGCTGGTATATTTTTGACTTCTCACCATTAGCAGAGATTGCCCCATCTTCTACAAATGTTGTTGTTAAAATTCATCCAAGTGTTTACTTTAGTTAATCTCAGACTGTACTTTTGAACCCCATTCACTGATGTAAACCACTGACAAAACTTGTGTGGTTCTTTAACCTTTCAGGAGTTGTATGACACAAAAATAATGTTTGACACAAATGAGAGTTTTAGTCCTTTTATTTCATGTTCAACAATCACATCACTAATTAACAAGTAATCACAATAAACATGTTTTTTTTTCCCAAACCAAAAAACAAAATTCAAATTAATGAAAAAAAAAATTAAAATAAAATAAAACCACAAAAAAACAATGAGGAGGTGCTGCAAATGACATAATAAGTCCTACACATCCCATTGTTGTTTTTCAGCATGCTCTGCAGGTACAGCAGGTGTATATTAGCTAGTGTTACACTTGCATGTCTGGTATGAGTGGAGTGGCGGTAGACGAAGCTCTAAAATACTCCTTGGAAATATAACTGAAGAGCATTTAATACACAAACCAACCTGACAACTACAGTTAGTCTTCAAACCTTAAATAAGGATGTGTTAAGGTCTGTGTGTTTGCGACTCCCCCCGGGCAGGTTGCTGCTTTTTGGCTGCCACATGAAACAGCCAATATGTTTAGATATGCAGTACTTCCAAATTATAGGTCTGTATATTGACCTCTACACTTAGTGCATGCTTAAACAAATTCCCTGTGTCCACTGTGATATTCAGTGTCATTTGTTTCAGGTGCCTCTGTCCCTTTCAGCATTAGTTTGTTATAAACTGAACCCACAGAGGTCACTATGCCCTGACTGTGAAGTTTACCAATCAGTCAGAACATTATTCTCATCTCTTAAGACTGGGATTCCAATATAAAAGTGAGTAGGCATAATTGTGCACTACACATTTTGTAAAAACAAAACAAAACAAAACAGAAAAATCTTAAATTATTTAAGCTCTATATTGCCAGTTCAACATTTTATGATGAAGGTGCTGTTACCAGCTCTCTAAATAAAATTGGATTTATTGAGATTATACTTGTATTGGGTTTAAATCTTGGTGTGCACATCCTTGGAGAAGCTCCAGAACACAGTTCGTAAAACTGGCTGTCACTAATCAAAAGTATTAATCCCTTCAACCATGAGAACACAACCACCAGGAGGCGACAGGAACACAACGATAAATACATATACAAAAGTGTTGCGTCTTACGTACAATGTATCTCAAAAGACATTCTTTCACTTCAGTGGCCCCTTTCTAATGAAAAAGGGAGACTTTTTCAGTTTGTCATACTAATAATCAGAATAATAGTCATAATAGTCATGATAAAATGATTCCTACATGGACATAAGAGCCATTCTCAGCAACCTTGAAGCCCCCCTTGCCCGCCACCCCTACCATGACGCTGCTGCAGTACTGTCTTTGACTGCTCTTTTCTTTAGGGCTGTAAAGAGTGCATCAGCAACAAAATACTGTGTCTATACATCCATGTGCAATCTTATAAGTAGCGTTTAGTAAAAACTTTCTTATAAAAGCAAAGCTAAAACACAGTTGTGGACAGTCATGAGGACAAATTTAACTAGGCGACAGCTGTGGCACAGACAAAGTGATTTAACTTTTTGATGACAGCTGCTCCTGCAGCAACACTCAGTCCTAAGCTGGCAGAAAGATACTCCAAGCATCTGCATGTTAAACATCCCCATTTACACGGGACGTTAATTTTAAGTATAAGTTAGCGCCCATTTTATAAAAGGTCAAAACAAGTGTGAACTTGCAATAGCTGCGACCAGCAGCTAAAAATTTTAGTCGACAAATGGTTGATGAGTTATAGAAGGGGGCGGGGCAAGCCATGACCAATGAAAGTGTGTGTGTGGTTTTTTTTACAAAGTTTGGCCATGTTACATGAATCAGTTTAGAAGTTATGTGCCTTTTTTTTTTTTAACAGGCCACTCCCACTTTTGCCAGTTGGCCCAAACAGTTAATCAGCTGTCCTTTGGCTCATGACCAACCTTTCCACTAAATTTTGTGCAAGTCTGTCAGTAGGCCACTCCCATTGCCGCGCCCCCTTTTAGCCAATTACATGAACACAAATCGCACCTTCACACACACACACACACACACACACTTGACTTCCATACCAAATGTCAGCCTGCTCGGGCGAAAACTTTGGCCACCAAAGAGTGGGGAATCTATGTAAGCCGACCAACCGACGGACAGCGGGACCTACAGAGCTTCTGGTCGCAGCTAAAAAAAGAAAGAAATTTGACATTAAAGGCTGTATTTTCTTATATTACATTTAAAGGGGTTCCAATATAAAACAAGATGATGACTGAATCTCAACTGAACTATAATCCAGTTGTAGAAGAAGAAGGGCACTGCTATTCACTTTACTGCTCCACTCATAGCATCACGCAAAGGCTCATTCATGATTAAGTCATTCAGGGACCACCTGCATTTTAAAATTACCATCACTCCATCTCAGAGAGCCCTCTTTGACATAGTAAAGCATTAAGGTGCAATTTAGTTCCATCAAAGCTCTTTTACAAATTACTAAGGTGACAATTTGATTAAAAAAAAAAAAAATTTGATTTCTTTCTTTAAAAAAAAAAAAAAAGAAAGAAAATATGTAGTTTGACGTTGTCTCTAAAAGTGAATCCTAAAAGTGGTTGGTCCTAAAAATGAATTAGACAAAGACCTGACAAAAAAAATAAAATAAAAATTTAAAAAATCACAATATAAAGCTGATTATTGATCTCTGATCAGCCAAATACTTGGGTCAGATTCAATATCTTCTTTGCCTGTTCACAGATAAAATAATTTCTGATTAAAATCCAAATTTCGATATTTTCTGCCTTGAAAAACCACCATTTTTCAGCGTTATGGTTCTAACAAGCCTAAAATACGCTACCTGTCCAACACCTAAACAGCAGACAGACATAGGCAGCGGGCAGCAGGTGAACACAGTCGATGTTTTGTTGCATGAAAGGGGGTTAGTGTTAGGGGTTAACCCCAACCCTATAGCAGTTGGTGAAACAAAACCAAAGGAAAGTGAAGACTGCACTCACATTCTTAAGGTGGACACAAACATGACTACAAATAAATGCTAATGTTGCTATGTCTCAATGTTTGAACAGTTAGTCGCCATGACAGACTTGATAAAGTCGTGACATGTCTTCCTAATGTTTTCTGCTCATTAGTTACTAACCAAATCAATGCAGGCTTAAGATGTTCACTAAAGTATGTAACGGTATGAGTAGCAAGACTGATTTTGAAAGATTCCTGATCTCTGATTATACCCAGCCCTTTGTTATAACATAACACCTACAACTGAGCACGGCTGACAAGTGAATAATAAGCGGACTTAATTTTACCCGCCCAGGGATGTTTGTAGCTGATACATCACCAAAATAAAATACTTCAAACAAGCCATAACCTCTGTGAAACACACCATCTCATGAGTGTTTCTGTATGAGCCACTGTCCAGTTTGCAGCAGTGAAATCAACTTACGGAATTTTCACTAAAAATCATTGTCTGATTCACAGCACATCAACTTCCTGCTACGGCCCCAGAGATATACCAATGTTACCAAACCACACAATTAGAGTCATAATGCACATAGGCTTTCAGCACTAGGCATCACATGATATAACCTGGCCATGCATTATAAAGGCAACTGGAGACAGCATTTGAATACATTGCTACAAGAGAAGAGGATAAAGCCACATCATGTTCCAAGAAGAACAGTGCCCAACACGTATTAGAGATGGTTTTTGTATTGAAGCTTTTATCAACTGCCAGACAACATGCTACCAAAACCTTCATAAAAACACCTGATGTGGAACAACATCCATGACTACATACAACTACCAGGACAGCTTGATTCACAGAATTCACCTAGAACAGAAATACTAGGTTGCCCCTATGGAGTTGTATGCCTGTTTTGACAACTTTATTAATTTCTGTCTTTGAACACTTTCTGACATGAGCCTGCATCATCCTCATTTTCTGTGGTTTTCGGGTAAAAAGAACTGGAGGCACATAGGAGAGACACAGCTCCTTGACTTTAGAGACGTTTCCTATTCGCAACATTTAGACATCTTCTCATCTCTCTCTTGCACGCTCCATTAAAGCCTTTCTACTTTAGAAAACTTTCTCTGATGCATTTCAAAAACGTTCAGGTTTCAACATGACTTTTGCTGTTCTGCCACAAACAACACACCTTGTTGTTCAGAGCTCGCTTTACACCCCTCTAACAACACCTCTCACCTCACTTTCTTTCTGAATATCATCTGCTTCCCTCTTTGTTTGTGTCTTTGTCTACAAAACCTGTGCGTGTTTTCGAAATCTGCTATTAAAAAGTCTATTGCTTAGACAGAAAGAAACTGCAAATAAATAAATCCTTGTTTTAAAATGAAGAAACAAGGAGGAAAGAAAAAAAAAACTTGAGAAAGACAGAAATAAGATCAGAAAAGAACACCAAAGCTCATTTTTACATAATTTTGTCACTCAAACACATCATCACAAACACAGAATAGAGTTTAACAGCCTACTTGTTGTCTAGCTTTTCTTGTTGGTCAGCTTGTTTATGATATGTGATAGTGAAGACAGAGGAAGAACTGTAGCAGATGAGAGGGACAGTGAATTACTAAGATGTTATTGAAGCAACAAGTTAGTGGTGATCAGGAACAAACAGGCCCTAAAATCACAAGGAACAGAGAAGCTACGTGTGTGACAGAAGCCATAGATGAGTCCAAGAGGGTTTCCAAGACACTCAGTTGACAAGTTAAGTGATTGCTGCTGTTATTTGTCTAGTGGAGGTGAGATGAGAGAGTACCCACAAGGCTGTAGGCAAAGACGATCCAAGGGAAACCAACGATACCAAGACAGCCAGCTTGGAGAACAAACAACCAAAATTGTGAGAAAACCTTGCCGTCCACTCATTTTCCTCTGCTTAGACTCCCACTAAGGCCCAATCTTAGTCTACACAGTCCTTTCAGTTAAATACAGAAGGGTAGGGATGGCGATGAGGAGGGTGATGGCCTGTGACCAATAGCTAAGATGTGAGAGAAGCGGCATGATAATATGAAGCTGATACTAGAATGACAGAACTATTGGATGATTCAAACATTTGCAATGACAGATTTAAGGTATCAGGAGGTTTTTAGAGATTAATAGGGGCAAGAAAGGTCAAGATCCCCTTAAGGAGCAGCTGTTGTCCCCCTGGACCTCCCCCTGAAGATTCATCAAGGAGGGGGCAGAGGGGGAGCTGACAAAGCCCGAAGAAGCCAACAATTCAATAAGGGAAATGCTGCCTGGAGTCAGGTGGTGGTGGTGGTGGTCTTGGTGGAGAGGATTGGAGAGACCGTGTGGGTGGGGACTGTTGTCCTGGGGGGCTGGCCAGGTGATGATGTCGGCGCCGTGGTCCGTGCGAGAGCGAGCATTCTCGCGGAAGTTGAGCTTGAAAGACTCAATCTGCAGCAGAAAGGTTTGAAAAAAAAGGGTAGAAAAAAGGGGGGAGGTGAGGGAAAAAGAAAAAATATAGATAGGAGAGGTTGGAGAGGGGGAGGAAAGTGTTGTTGCAGGGGGTTGAGATGAAGAGGGCAGAGGGATAGCAGAATTAAATGCCTGCAAGATAAGAAGTCAAAAGATGATGGTGTGATCAGGTGCTTTGGACTGCAGACAACATGATGGACACAGTACAAACAGATACAGATTTACACTCAGTGCAGTCACAAAGACGTTCGCATGAACAATTTGATCTGAGTTAAGGAGAAAAGCTTCAACTCCCACACAGTGCATTTATTATACAGTATGCTATGTGCCAGATGTTTTCTTGGCAACTGGATACAACTTAAGCAATATTGGCCTTTTCCCTTCATCTCCTCCTGTGTTTGCATCGTGGGACGCAATCCCTGATATGACAGCAGATGAGGCTGGCACATACACACACGCACTTACTTGTCTCTGGGATGCGTGAATCCAGAGCCTGGGGCTCCTGGAGGCCCTCATTACCACAGGGAGCCCCCTCCTTTAGCCCATTCTCATGGGCAGCAGGGCTCCCTGCCTGCCCTGGCTCGGAGCCTGGGGCTGGGCCCACGGTGCCACCCAGGGGAGTCCCATCCCCCTCTGTTGTCTCCTGGGCCCCCTCAGCCTAGAACACATAGCAGGGCATGTCAATTGGTGGGGATGGGGATGAAAAACCTGGCTCCAGATCTCGTGGTACCAAAAGTACGTTTGTTGTCTTTCATGAAAGAGAATACATTCTGTATGTAGTTATTCACAAATAATTCAGACAGTTATTAAAAAAATCTGGTGAGGCAGATGTCCTGATAAAAACAAAAGATCTGGAGCCAGACTGAGGTGAATGCAGATGGAATTACAAAAAATAACGTGTATAACATTCAAACTGAATAACTGAACATGCCAAATTAATGCAATGAGAAATCAAATTCAAGCACATCATATGAAAAAAAAAAAAGTTGCAGAAAAGATGTTTTTCCTGAACCACAAACCCTTTCGCATTCACCAACTGAGCTGTTAGCAGAGAAGCAGTGAGAGCCTGTTGTCTGCATGCACTCTCCTTCTTGCAAAATCAGTAGACTTGTTTTTATTGAATAGCTGTTAACAAAGCTCTGCTAATTTACGCATAAATGCATTTAATTCCCTATGAATGACTCACAAAAAGGGTCCCATCTTATTTTGTTATTCTAAAGTTTTTATTATGAAGCAGCAGATGCACCAGGAGATGTTGGGTTTTCATCAGCAGCAACACAAAACAACTCCACGTAGCTAAAACAAACACTATTAAACAGATTTCTTACGGTATAAACGGAGCTGAAGGAGAGAAACTAAACTTTAAACCAAAGAGACTCAGAGGCTACAGAGGCACTGGAAGCTCAGCACAGAGATCTTTAAAATGCTTTTCTCTGGTCTACTGCAAAGACATGAGTTGAGTCTTACTGAAAGGTCGAAGGTGAGTTCAGGCGCAGCTCGGCACAACTCAACAGCTCACCTAAAGTGATACCCTAAAAACAGCTGGTCACTGTATTTGTAAATTATTTTGAGTCTATTTTTAGCAGCAGAATAATCCACATTTGGTTCTCTTATGAGTATTTTGGGAAGCAGGACGGTGTATGTAGGATTGAGTCAAAACAAAATAGTGTGTGTGTGTTAATGGTAATGACGGAGCATGTTAGCCAGCACAGCAGTGTGACTCAAGGCTATCAGGCTTCAGATACACACACAATACTTGTTAGCATTGTTGGTTTGGTCTTTTCATGGAATTAGATTACATTAAGGGCTCGATCTTGTCCCGCTAGATCTGCTCTGTGACGAATTGATGTGTTGTGCTGCGGCATCTTGCATATCTGCTGCGAAGGGCTCTGGACTGCCGGAGCCGGGATGGAGTAGATACACAACGCAGCAGAGCCAGTGGAAGCACACACACTGACCAAAGTGAAATCTATCAGCTCCACTGTCGTTAGCGGAGACGGACCAAATGCATCTGGTGGAATTGAGGAGTGAGTTCTGGGCAATGACAGTGCATGTAAGTGTGTTCAAACAGACGTTAAACCTCTGTGGCAAAGAGTATTGTTAATTCTGTAACGGCTGAAGAACGAGCAAATTGCACCATTAGACAAACTTTATGCAGGAGTGCACAAATATTTGAAAGGTTCAGGTCCATAATCACCCAATTTATGGTTCTTCCTGTAGGCCTTAACAGGCTGATGATGTTAATAAGGCTTGGGAGGAGGTAACTAATATCATAAATGGCTGCTCCTGTGGTATTATGACAACTACTTCTTAAAGGATTTTGGGGGGGCATTACCTGAATCCCATTGAATCACGAGACAAGGGTCAGCTTCATTTTTACATGTTTCATTGAATCAGAAGGTCCCATTTAAAAAATATGTCTTTTTAATTATTTGTATGAGTGGGATGAAACAGGTAA
>JAQFJA010000013.1:19855984-19867750 GCA_029874485.1 Naso brachycentron
GACTGGATAAAAAAAACTCTTAAAATAACTGTGAGTATGGATATGCATGTCCAGGTATCCTGGAAATACAGAAAAATAAAACTGATTGCATATTTGATTAATGTTGCATCTGTAATCTAACAGCATATCAGTCTTCTGAAAGATGACTGAGACGGATTTGATTGTAAACGTATTTTTAGAAACTTTTTAAAAACTGTAGGCCATATTTAAACTACATTTCCAACAATTATCAGTCATTACCAGTTATAAAAGATATTGTAATTCTGTTTATGCTGTCTACTAACAGTTCATATTTTTTGTAAGCAGGGCAAAACTTTTCATACTGAAAACCTTAATGAGGTGATTAATAAGTTGTTGGTATAATTACAGCATAAAATCACATTCCTGTCAAACACTGCATGTATTTGTCACTTTAAAAATACTGCCAATTATCACTTTTGTGATCAAACTGGAGTAAGCATCTAATTTTCTTCAGTTCTTTCTAAAACCTGCCCAAATAAATGAATTCCAGCCTGTGAATAACTCTGCTAGGCTATAAAACAGAACAAACACTGTTTCAGACACTCCTGGACTTTTAAACTAAAACAAAAAGAGAACACAGCTTCAACAGTCTCACAATCAGCTGTGAATACATATTACAAAACTCAACCGTCCAGCACTCTGTACATTTTAAGGAGAGTTTTCCTACCGCTGTGCTGCTAGGCGCAGTGTGCACCATCCACTTCTCCATTGGATCTCACTGAGTTGGATGTGACAAGCTGTTTGAGTCTAGAGGCAGCATGTGAGTGTATGTGAATGCCTGAGTGTGAGAGCATCAGAGTGTTGTGAGTTGTGGATGCGCACAGCACATGTCTGTAGAAATGCTATGCACAGAGCTGGGCTTGTGTCAGGAATACTGGATGGAAGCTGTGTGGGTGAGTGTGTGGAGTTAATGTCTTAGCCTGTAGCTAATCATGTGTCCCCTGTAGGACCGGACTACAGTCTGAGAAGCTATGAGTGTCATTTAAGTGTGTTCTCATGAGTGTGTCCAAGAGTGCAGTGAGGCATGAGCCTAGTTTCTACACTGTTCAGTGGTCTGCTCCGTCCGTCATGCCTCATGCCAAACACTGAGGCAGACCTTCCTCTCTCTCTGTCACTCTTCCTTATCCACACATTAACCAGCCACACATATTAGCCTGGGTAATGTCTCAATCAGAGGTCACCTGCGCTCAAGTCGAGCTCTAACAAAGGCAAAACTGTCAGAAGAAGTTTTCAGCAATATTTGAAAGGATTGATGAATAGTGCCAATGCTAACTATGAATAGACAGCTGCATTCACAGTGCATTTTCATTCCAGCCATTTACATACACAGCAACCCAAGTCAGCATTAATCAGCCAGTGTGAATGGAAGAGGCTGAAACCAGCATGTTCGGAGCAGGAAAAGGGGACAGTGCCAGAAGCCATTCCACAGGAGAGGAAAATCTGCAATGTTCTAGTGTGCAGGGAGTCAGATGTTTTATAGAACACTTAAATTATTCAGCCTTGTTTGCCTTTCAGCATCTTCTTCTCTGCTCCTGTGCGGGAGCGCCTCAGCCTGTCATCACACTACCTGATGCAGTGCTGCCATCCTCAGGCCTCAGCTGGTAATGCAGGTGCTCTTGCAGTTCACACCCATCGAGTAGTTCTCAGGCAGTCACCACGCAGATCAAAGAGTTGGAAGGTTTTGAGTCTGATTTCACAGCTCAGGTGTAGATTTAAGTGATTATTTTTCTCTTTGTAGTCGGAAATGCAGTGATCTCTAAAATCAGCTGCTGCAGTCGACTGAAAGCCAGCAGACTTTTAGACTTGACAGGAAGGTCAAAGGAAAAAGGAAAGGAAAATAAATCTCTAAAAAAAAAACACCTTGATGTTTTATATGAATGTATGACTTCTGCACTTCAGTATCTTTTACCATGATTCAAGTTTTAACTTAAAAAAACAAACAAAACCAAAAATAAATAAATAAAGTACCCAAATGATGTTGCAGAAGAAGCCTTTCATGTTAAATTGATGTCAGACGTGTGCAGTGGAAATGCAGCTATGTGTTTTTTTTTTCCATTCTTCCGTTAATGTTCTATAAATAGCAGTTCAAAGCATTTGGAAAGACAGCTGGTGCTGTTTTCTCCATCTGCATTATAACTTACTACAGTATGTAGTATGATTCAATGCTCATGCACACACACACACACACACACACACAGAGGGTTATGCTTTGACCTTGCCAGCTGCACCTTACATGCTGTGTAGCATTATTGCAGGAGGTTTACATTGTGTTGCATCATCAACTTTGGATTATTCTCTGTTTATGTTCTCGTTCTGACTTTGAGAGAAATCCCAGCCTGATCTCTCACTCTGTCATTATGAAAGATGAGATCATTCATATCCATCTTTAATAATTCCATGTAGACTACAGTTCTAGCACAGATTAACTTATATTATTCTTTTTGGGCTCTTGTTAATCTCAGTCCCAAGAAAGGCTTCAAAATGTGAGTGAGACAAAAACACCAGGCTGACAGCTTGGTGATAAAGGACCTCGCTGGTCTCATGTTAAATATTCTATAATGACATCCTGAGCAGAGAATTAAGCCACACTCACTACAGTGGGATTTTCTATTTGATGTTTTAGGTGGCCAGCATATGTTAGTAATGTTAGTAAGGTTACAGATTACTGGTTACCCTATTTTTAATGTAATAAGTAATGCAACTACTTCAATTGCTTCATCAAAGTCATGTAACTGATTACATTTGATAACTTTTTGATTACTTTTTTAAACTTCTAACAAATATTTTCAACCATTTTCAAATGCTTAAACCAGACAGTGTTACTAGCAGACGTGTGGCGCTGCCAAGTCAAACAAGACGAGCCTTACGAAACGACCTCGACTGGAAATGGCAAAAGAAGACATTGTGAACATCAAAACATGCAAAACGACAAAATGAATATTTTTCAACATACAGCCTAAGCTTTTTACAGAAACTATTCAGATGTTACCCCCCCCATTGTAATCATTAATGTTTTCACAAGTAACTGTAATTTAATTACACATTTTTCCCTCAGTAACTGTAACTGATTACAGTTTCATTTATTCTGTAATTAAATTATGTAATTTCATTACATGTAACCAGTTACTCCCCAACACTGAGTGTTATTAACATAAAGTAACAGGAAAGATGCACGTCCTCGTGCTGGTATAGTTCATAAAACGGTCACTTTATTCCTTAGATTATCTCATTATCTGTTCAGAGGCCACATTCTCTGTGTTTCACCACACCTCTACTGGAAACACTGTTTGTTTTGTGTAAGATGTTGGTACTCAAAGACACCGACTATTGGAAGTGATTTTTCAACCGGTTCTTGGCTATGTAAGACAGAATTTCCGACAGTGACAGTCCACAGTGGGAGGTGGGAGCTTTTTTAAGAGCAATTAGTGTGAGGGAGGTGATGTGTCTGCAGCCTGTGGGGGAAGAAGGGAAGTGATTTCTGACTGTGGAGGGAAGAAGGAGAGAACATGAGCATATAAGAGCTTCACAACATGTCTCAAACATCCTCACTCCCTGAGGTAATTATCTGTCACTGGAACGCCGCCGCACCACCCTCCATCATCAACTCATCAGACACTCATCAGACCTCAATCAATCTCATTCACTTGAGATGGTGCTACAAGCATCGTCTCGCTGGGAAGACTTGTCGGATAACAGCCAGTGGAAGGAGTTGAAAGAATTATACAAACTCAGTTACACATCTGTCCAACAGCAGATACACACATGAATATTCTAAGTGCATACATTAAGTTAACACGTTTCCAGTGCTGAACCTCCAAGTTCAGTTTAGACTAAACTGCAGTGAAGAAAATTAAAAATCTGGTGCAAAAATCCCAGTCTTGCTCAGACTGGGGCACACAGGTGAGAACCGTAACGAAAAACACAAGCACAGCATCTCTCTCTGCAGTGTACACCACACACTCTGCACTTGAACCAACCTGTGTGACTTTCTCTGTCACGTTGTGAGTCCGGTCAATGAGTTTGCAGGGAGCTATGATGTCCATCTCCCCGGAAGGCAGAGCGATGAGTGGATCAGGTTTGAAATCCACAAAGTTGAGGGTAATCTGAGGGATTTTGGAAATGGTGCGGTACCGCATGAGGTCCGAGTCTGACGTGGAGTTCAAGATGTTTGACTTGCTGTTTACTGCACCTGCAAACACACACGCAAAGCCGACGCTAAGGTTAAAATAACATGGTATAATATAAGTAGTTGTCTGTCTATCCTGCTACCACTGATCTCACCAGTGCTGCTGCTGCCAAGCCGGATGCTGGCTCTCCGGTTCTTTCGGTCCCAGTCAGGCCTCATGGCCTCGATCTCGTCTACGGAGGAGGCGCGACGCATGCTGTGGAAGCTCTCACGCGAGCGGCTGTGTGACAGGGAGCAGTTGGAGCCCGAGCCGTCGGGGTTGAGGCTGAGGCGGTGATGAGGTGCTACGCAGGGAGACGACTGTGTGAGGGGACCCACCAGTTGGGCCCTGTGTGGGAGAGCAGGAGGCCGTACAGGAGGGTCAGAGCTCAGTAAGGTGCGCTGGTCCTCCTGGCGGTCTTCTGGCCAACTCTGTAGAGCTGACCTAGGAAACAAATGACGACATAGGGGGTATTAACATGATGTTACAGATTTGAGAGTCTGTCATTGAACTGGATTTCAGGTTAAAATCATGTGATGGCAAGCGTCTGCCAAAACTCAAAAGCACTTAGCCATCAGTGACCTTTAGCCTCGACATAGGAGGAAATGGTCAAGAGGATTTTTATCTCAGGAAGCACTCAAGATTAATTTGCAACATGTGAAAAAAAATCACAGACGGTACAGTTAGAACTATCACATACTATTTAGTTACTATAAAATGAAGACATCAGCTAGTCCATCTCTATATGGCCATAAAAAAAAGTCATCCACAGGTCCGACCTGCTTCTGCTAATTTGCTCTTGCTGGTCTGATGGTAAAGGGGGAAGGGGCAGGAACTCCCCCAGCCCGAGGGACTCTGGACTGTGGTGGTCTGGGTGCAGCGGCAGGGGTGTAGCAGTGGGGATTTCACCGGCCTCTGCGTCGTCCAGAGATGCTTTACTGTTGGACAAGGAGCGCAGCAGAGGAAGACGCAGCTTGAAGCCTCGTGGACGACCTTGAGGACAGAAAGAAGGATGTAAAAAGACTTGTTGCCTGCAGTGTGACAGGTGGATTTTCCTTATTGAACTATAGCAATTTGAGTAGTAAACTGAAAGGAGCGTGTGAATCAAAGGGAGAAGAAAGTAGAGACGGGATATTGAAGGATATTCTGGGATATGGAGGTCATGCTAGGAGAGAGGGAGATTTAAGGTCCGAAAGTGGATCATGTTTAGTCTACTTCAAACAGCTTCAAAAACAATTTACCACCGGAATCTGGGACAGTAACGTTGATTAGATTTTGCTTAAAACAAAGAAATCTGGTTAAGAGAAAGATGTAACAAGTATCACCAGTGTCCTGCTTTGGATGTTGTTTTATCGGGGTTATGCTTCTAAAACATAAAGTGCACATTCATGCTCATGGCAAAAGGAAAACATTTTGTAACACAAGTATCCGGGTTTCACAGGAACAAAATTACTTAGCAGTTATAAAGACAACCTGGTCTTTCTGCAAAATAAAGTGAGCAAGCAAGCGATCACAGTGAATCTGTGTGACGGTTTTTTTAATTGTCACTGACTGGACAAATAAAATCTATTTCAATTCTGAAAAAGAAAATGTAGATTAACAGAAAGGCATGTTGCACCAGGATTTTAAGCACATTCTAATTTCTTAAAATTAGTTAATCAACAGGGTGTTTTCGTCCAGACTTTTTAATCAATAGTTACTAAGCTAAAGTTTATTCTGATTATTTTCTCAGCTTTTATTTAAAAACACACATACATTCAATACTGAGTGCAGGACAACAGGGATGAACAAAGATGAAGAAACCAAACCTGAGTAGCACAGAACACAAAACAACAAACAAAGATAAGCTTCATCAGTAGGTACCAGTGACGAGCCAGGTGGGCAGGCGGTGGTTGAGCTCCTCTTTGTGGTCTCGGAAACTCCCCTCTGACATGACCTCGAAGTTGAGGATGAACATGATTACCACGCCATCCTCGTTCTTTACTGGCACCACATCTACCATGCACAGAAAGCAGTGTCCTGCGTGGGAAGAGAGAGGGAGAGAGATGAGGCTCAGACAGGACGGACTGCATTTGGTGAAAGCTTTTATCCACTGCCAGCGCGTATATGGCCTTAGAATTGAGATTAAAACCTCTAACCCTGTAAAGCTGTTTGAAGTAACAGCATACATGCAGCAAACTGCTTCTTTACATGTGACACACAAGCTCAACTGATGTTTAAGTGGCTGTGTCTAAAATTCAAAATAAATCTTTGTCGAAAACAATGCCATGTGCAATACGAACAGTCAAAGCACACGTGCTTATTACAACGAATGTGAACATATGCACGAATCACACAGGCCCACTTTCACAAGCACACACACAAATACACTTTTCCATTCTCCTTAATAAGTGCACATCTGCGCTTAATCAGCTCACACACTCTGCATATGAGGCCAAGCACATTCACTAATCTGCTACATGAGTGCTAAAACAGCTAAGTAAGCGTGAAATTAGACTACACATGACAGTAAGTGGCTGGGAGACGTCTACCAGGTCTATAGGTCTGAATACAACTACACTGAAATTCAAATAAGCTGCTATTTGGTCTTGACACAAAGAATTTGAAACTTCACAGCATTAAAATTCACAAGTACGCACAATGACACATGAAGAAAGCACTGTCATCTTAAGCTGAAACACTGGAAAAATCAAACAGGAGGAGATAAAAACATCAATACAACTACAGAGACACATTTGGAAGCAACTTAGAGTGGAGGAGTAGTGAAATGTTGCATGGAAGAATACTGAAATGAGCCAGAAAATGTATGGCTTACAAGTTACTTCAGCAAGTTGTAATGGAAAGCTGAATCTCCAGCAAATGAATACCAGGCCTCTGTTCACGGAGGTTAGCACACTGAAAATTTACTACAGAAAAAAAAACTGTAGATCAGACGAACATTAAAGCAGGTTTAGCAGAAGTTAACTAACCTGAAGGACAAACTGCAGGTGAGAGGAAACACGTGGAAAAGTCAACATGTGGATCCAGGTCTTAATGTTCTTAAGCTAAAAAGTATTCTGTCCATAATGAAAATGTATAAATTTACAGCAAGTTAAAAAAGAATTCCATCTCAGTGACACAAAAATAAACCTACACCATTTAAATGACTAATTTTCCTCTCAAATATCAGAAATGTAATCCAAATGTTCTCTAAAATATACAGCAGCCACTCAGTCATGATCATTTAAATCCAATCTAATGTCCTTCTAGACTACACAACTCCTTGTCCACTATTGCCCTAATAAATAACCCTAAAACACCAATCTATAACAAAATGCATGCAGTTAAAAAACCACAACAAAGATTTTCGCTGTGCATCAGTTTCCTCACAATTCAGAAAGTCGTTTAGTTTGATTCTGTAATCCCTGTGCAAATTTTTGTTTCCTCCAAACAAGGACAACCTGGTCGCTGCCTGAGGTGACCTTTTAATGTTTTACAGTTCCTCTGACATTTCCCAGAATACCTTGCTCTGTCCCATCCCGTCTCTTACCTGGGTAGCGATGGTCAGTGAGCGGCTCTACATATAGCATGGAGCATCTACAGCCAACACGGTATGCTGTGCAACCCAACGCACAGTCTGTCCACTGCATGTCTGCCTCACTCACCCACCGCCTGTCATTCATCTCACATCATCGTTGCAGAGTGGGTTGAAATCTGATTGGATAGCAGCATAATCCCAACACAGGAGGGGGAAAAAATATGAAACACAGGGAAAACTAAAGGATTACACCATCTGGCCATATCTAGCAGCGCATGTGTGTATGTGTATCCATGCGCATGCATGCTTTTTGTGCACATGTGTACAGTAGGTAAATGCCCAGTCTTCTGTTTCATTCATGAGTTACTGGGTCCTGTCCATTCATGCCTGCATACATTAACAGCTGTGACACTGCATTTGCATCCTTTTAAAATCACCGAAGCTGTCGCCGATAAAAGTTATTACGCCTGGAAAAATACAAGTGCTGCCTTCCGAGCTTGAATATTAGCACGAAGAAGGATTTTGACTCAACCGTTCTTTTTAACTAACATTGTCGAATATTTTCTGATACCTTCTGTAGTAATAATTGAATATGGACCAAATGTAACATACACTATCTCACAGATAAGCTATTTTGGGAAAAATGGTTCGGAACAAAGAACAATGACGTGGTAACACTGGCATGGTCCTTTAAGCTGATTTGCACTGGGGGAAAATAAAACCAATAGCAGACATGTTCTGGAAAAATGTTTTACCATTTTGTACCACCAGATGATAAGTTTCGGTGAAAACTATGACGCAGTAAAACTTTTCATAGACTTGAAGATCCGATGCACAGCAGCGCTTCACTTCTGGGTGCCAGTCAGTGCAGGCAGACCATAACAGATTAAAAAAATAAAAAGTCCAGTGCACGCCAGGATTGTCAGATTGACTCTATTTATTTTTTATGTTACATTCAAAATAAAGGAACAAACATTTCGCTTCATCAGATTCAGTCAATCCTGGTTTGTGCTGGAATTTGTATTTTATGGTCTAATAAAATATCTTATATTAGTTTGTTGGATTAATGGGTTGATGCCCTCACTGATTCTAATTACTGTCGCATGAACAATAATCAGAGACAGATTTTTAGCACTAGTCTGTCCTCTAGAGAGCTTTTATTTTACATTCCATATTGCTCGGTGGATTATACTCTTGGAACTGGTGTAACATGTACAATGCCGGAGAAACACTTTATATTATTACAATCTGTCAGCCCCAGACTTTTACTCAACAATCTCCCCGACTGTACACATAGCAAGCTATGAGTATGTGTGTTTTTGGATGACAGATGTGATTTGTATCTACAAACACACACGTGCACACACACACACACACACAACAATGTAGGATTAAATGTCCACACAAGGGGATTTAACTTCATCTCACTGTTTATAGTCTGATAAATAATAGGTCAAAGTATTTACTGTCAATTCTTTGAATGAATCTGGAGCTCTCAGCTATGTTTCTTTTCTGTGTGTTTACTTAAGTACACATATTATATAATGTATGATAACTGTGTATGCATGAATGCTTTGCATGCATACATAAATGCATGTGTGCGCTGTACAGTGTGTTCTACAGTAATGTAGAAAGAGTCTTTCACTATGTAGAAACATGCACACATAAGTGGGTTTATCTGTGTGTGTGTGTGTGTGTGTGTGTGTGTCCCAAATTTGGCAGAGTGGCGAAATTCAAGCATTAAGGCTTCGTATACACATCAGAACTATCTGCTGTTGACCATCGTACCATCTCTATGTACTGTAAAAGATTTCCTCGGGGAGAATCTGAAATGAGTTGAGCTCTGAGGTTAACGGGGCAAATGCCATTTTCTCTAAATGCTGACCCTGGATAGATTCCAATTCAGCGTGTACCAGCTGATAATCTGATACAGCGTTGCTGACTTACAAAGCTCTAAGAGATTATCACAATACACTAAAACACGTCCAAAAAAAAGCAAGAGCGAAAACTGCTCATGGCAGAACAGGGGAGGTCCACTTATCAAACGATTGGGAGTTTTCAACCAAAAGCAAAAACAAGTGCTCAGAGTTTAGGGGGACTGACCATAACATCATATAAAAAGGGTTTGACCCAAATTCCTTATAAATTTTTTTTTTTTTTTGTGGATTTTAATGCTTTAGCACACGCACCAAATACATCAGCAATTAATAAAGTGAGAAACCAACTCAGTTTTATCAGTTGTCTGGCTGGATTATTTGAGACTGGAACAATAAATATAACATTTGATTTTATTTTACTATGGAGCACAACAGAAATTTGTCATTTCTAACAATGAGGGTTAATGCAGTTTTATTTTCTACCATTGTATCTGTGATTCAGATGTTAGATTTTCAGAGCTCACATATTATAATGATAGTTTTAGTTCATCTTTGAGAAAAATTAGGATCTGTCTTCAGTCTCAAAAGCTATGGTTGCATAACCTGTGCTCACACAATCATAAAAAGCATCTATGTGTAGCCAAGTAAAAAAAAAAAAGCACCTTAAAATAGATATGAATAAAGAATAAATCAATAAATAGGCTAAAGGGATACCCCAGCTTTTTCCTTATTTGCCTCCCTCGTGAGTTCCAGACAAGAAGACAGATACTATTGTTACGACTGTGTGTGCACTAAAAAGGAAGAGACGGGCAGAGCTCGCCCACCGCTAATTAGCTTAGCTCAAATACTGGCAGTCGATGGGAAGTGCTAGCCTGCCTCCACCTAAAGTCATCAGATAAACTTTCCAGCAACTCTGAACGGTCCTGTGTGCTTGTTGTGACTTGTTATTTACCATATTGTGTTATTTTAGACTCAGATGACTCAGACACTTTATGAAGTACTTTATATATTTCTTTGTTTAGAGTTGTTGGAAAGTTTATCTAATTACTTTAGGCAGAGGCAGGCTGTGCATGCACAGTGGAAAGAATCGTATCTACAGTATCTTCTTGTTAAAATTCGGGAAGGAGGCAAATAACGTAAAAACCCCAAAACTTGCCATATCCCTTTAAAAGAGTGGTTAAAATACATTTGTCACTGTCTTGTAAAATGTGAAGTTCATGTAAAAAAGTTGCTTAAAATGTTAGAATGTTGTATGTGTAGTTTGTTTTGTTTTGGTGATTAAAAAGCTGAAAATTTGAGTGTCTTTCTGGAGAAACATGTGGAGTTACCTGGATTTTGCTCCTTAATCAAGTGATGCACAGGGACATGTGGGGAGAGCGTGTGTGTGAGGAGATAAACAGAGAGCAAGGAGAGATGATGAGTGAAGGAGTTTTGTGTGTAAGTCCAAAGTTTAGTAGGAAAAGTTTGCACTTCCTGATACTGTCAGCAAGATAATCTGCAAAAGGACATGCATGTGCCATTAACAGATCATTTCTTTTTGTTTGCTGCACTGCTGTCTGCATTCGTCTGCTCATTTATTTAAACAAGTGGGTAGTTAGCATCACAGACGACTGCAGCTGCTGCTAACTAACCCAGCTCGACTCACAGCTTCGTCTGGATTGTTTCCTGCCTGGAAATGAGAGATTACAACCAGATTGTGCTCTGAGCCATCCCGGATGCTCAGAGTTCCTGAGGCGATGCTGTCGCTGTAGTCGGTGTACTCTCTGAGTATCTCCACCTGCAGTCATCCTGCTCCTGCGTTAAAACTGATGGACTGCTGAGCTGATCTGTGGAGGACTTAACTCTGGAAAGATGTACGGCTTTGTTTTGTACTTTGAGTTTTGGAAGGACCACTGAGTTTTGGTTCCTGCGTCCACAAGCATCGATTCAGGCCTGTTGTGTCATTGATTGTGTCAAATTGAGACAGAGCGAAGAAAATAATTAACTTTAGACAGTCCAGTCAGAAGGTCCTCTCACGGCTCAGCATTAGGGAAAGTGACTGAAACTCCCCACGGGCTATAAAGGACATTTTTGCCCGGTGGGATGAAGACGGGTCAATTAAATGTTCATCCTCTCCTCAGAGCAGCAGAGAGACAAGAGATGGTTGATAGAGAGGGAAAATGGTTTGTATGCTCAGTAATCTGAT
>JAQFJA010000013.1:19870672-19880859 GCA_029874485.1 Naso brachycentron
GACTTATTAATTCATGGCATAACAAGAAAGTGTTCCACCTAAAAAGATGCATCTAACAGGCACAGTGCCTGAGATGATTTTTTTTTTTCAGCAGTAATGTTCAATAAATCAACATGAAAAGGCAGCAAAGCACTGTTTCGTTTTTGTTTCATGTTTTAAAATGTAATGGAAACATTACAGCCAGCGTTTAATCTCTGCTCAGATCATCGGTTCATCAGTGAACTTTCTCCCCAGAGTGACAGCTGAAGGAGCCGGACTGCGGCAGACTGGCAGGTCTCACCTCACAAGCCTGAAAACTTAACTTGCGTTATTTGGATAAACTGACTATATGTTTGAAATCCACATGGTAACATTCTTGCCTGAAAATACATACATTTCTGAAGAGTTATATATTAACAGTAGGGCTGTTCCCTGCTTTGCTCCATAGCTGTTTATGGAGATGAGAGACAGTTGACAAAGCTGGGTTCAAGGAGCTGTCAATCAATGTGATCTGCCACGCCCACACACTCTTGAGAAATGGTATTACCCCCAAAATAAGCTCTTTTTGAGCTCAGTTTTCTAATAGTTGGGATTATTTACTGTAACTCAGAAGTGTCAAAATTCTGTATCTGGATTGCCTGACGGTCTGTCAACCATGATCTGTCCTACAATACCACTCTCTGGACTTTGACGCATTATGGTGTGCATTTTCCTGCGACCACATCACTCCCATCCTTTATAACCTCCACTGGCTCCCAATCCCTCAGGGCATCTGCTTCGAACTCCTTATTATCACCTACAAAGCCCTCCACAACCTATCTGAGCTTCCCACCAGGACCAACTACCACACCTGAGGGGAATTCACTCCCCAAAACCATCTGACACTCCCCATCACTCTCCACCAAGAAATCCCTCAAAACTTACCTCTTCAAATCTACCTGCAACCACCAACGATCCTTGCTGTCTCCTCTTTGTATTTGTTATCTTTGTTTTTGTTTTTGCTGTTCTTTGTTAAGCATCTTTGAGTATCCAGAAAAGCGCTATATGAGACCAGTGTATTATTATTATTGTTATTTTGTCCAACAATTTCATATTGTGGGATCAAGCCTGCAAGCCTTTGACTTCTGTCGTTATCTTTTCAGTATATTAGACTGCTAGACACAGGCAGGCAGAGGAGTGATGGTGAAAGGAGAAGCAAGAACCAAGAGAGTTTCATTTCCTTTCCAAGGCCGTAGTTATTTAAAATGATGATTCTTGTCCTCCTCTGTCCCTGTGTACCGGACATTCCTGCACTTTCACTGTTTGAAGACAGACAGGAATGCACAGTTTTAAGAAACTGTAAAATACATCAGTCTGGTGCACTTTGACAGCCATATTAATAGGCCAAATCCATAATGAACTTGTGCTCCTGTGAACAACTTTTTGTTTTCATTTTCACGACATGATGAACATGAATAATGACATTTATTAAATTTTTTTTTAAGAAAAAATGTCAAACATTTGCTGGTTCCATCTTCTTGAATGTGGGGATTTGCTGCTTTTCTTCGTTTTTTTATGACAGTAAATGAGGAGTCTTGGGGTTTTGAACTGTTGGCTGGACAAAAGAAGCAACTTGAGACGTTACTTTGGGCTCTGGGCAGTCATTGTTGGTCGTGATCGACACTTTTCACAAGTTTTAACATTGCATAGACAAAGATTATTAGCCACCCCTATTTAACAGTTTTCAGCTTCCTCTTCGAATTTTGATGCAACCTCACAACTTCACGGTGATCATGGACACATCTAAAAAATACGACATAAAAACTATTGTGGCAATCTGCCAAATTATTAGTTTTTTTTAAGAAACCACATTATTCCATTGCCTGGTCGCTCTCACCATGCCTACTGAGTCAATCGGAGCTGCGGGATGGCACATGGCCTGTGATAGAGTCTGAGGTAGAGTCTCAGGAAGCGCGTCTGTAGGCATCCCCCGTCATTTTGAAAAGTCCGTGTTGTGTAAAATCGTGCAGAGCTTGCTTGGATTTCCTTGGTGTTCAGTGTGTTCCTCCTCACCGACTATGGGGATTTTTCTTTTCTGAGAGGATTTGTCGAACCGGGGAACAGATGTAACTCTGACGTTGCCCCAAAGATTGTCAATGTGGAGAGAGTTGCAGAGGTGAAATACCAGCTGGCACCCCTGAAAACATAAAAAGCTGCTACACTATGTTACATCTAAGCCCTTAATCATTACCTCAGACTCATGTACAGTTGCTTATTAAGCGTGATGTAGCAGTGTCTTCCTGCTTTAACCACCACAAAGTGCCAAAGCCCTGCTAGCAACTGATTTTGACTTTGGGGGTAACATTAGATAGACTGATGCCGCAGGAACATTTCAGAATCTTCATCAGTCTCGTGCTGAGAAGCAAGCCAGTGATAGTGAGGTGTGACAGCATGAACAGACTCACTCTGATTAAATTAAATTAATTAAAGCGCAGGGTTTAGTGTTCATTTGCAAAGCAATAGTTACTCAAACATAACATACAAAAGTCCCTTTTTTCCGTCCTTCCCAAACACAGTTTCCATCATCACTGTTACCCCTCAGTTCCACCATAGGTATCAACTCTAGTCAATGTGTGTGCTTCCACTGGCCCCACTGCATGTGTATGTACTCTGCTGCTTCTATGGAGCCCTCCATAGCAGATACGCAAGGCTTCTATTTTTACTGGATGTCAGGGCACAACACATTCAGCACAGTGCAGATCGAATGGGACAGGAGATTATACACAGGTACAACATCACAACATCTGGTTTATTTTCGGAATAACACACTCTTTGTTGGCACCAGATCAGATCACTTAAAGGTGGAATCAGTGGGATTTTCTTAAAATGTGTAGTGGTGACTGTGCAAACATGCCTGTATGTCTCAGGAGCTGCTTTGGATGTTTCTAGGCGGGAGGCCGATGGGTTTCCCTTAGCCAATGACAGTGCTAGGTGAGGTTAAGAGCGCAGTGGAGTACGGCTACTGGATGTCGTTCAGACTGGAGAAAGTTACAGGTATGGACATAGCAGTGGAAGAAAGGGAAATATAGCCCTAGTGAGGTGAAACAGCAAGCAGATTGAGCTGCTTCCAGAATAGTTTGGCTTTTAGCCACTTTCAAGCTGAGGAGAGGCTGGGTATAATAGCAACGTGGAGTTGACCTGCTTTATGTCGGACAGGTAGTTAGCTTGTTAGCTTATGATATTCCTACTTTGCTTTGTAAAGTTAGGTAACAATAAACAAAACGTCATTAAATGTGAAGCAAGACCTGAAGTCAACGGATTGGAAGTTTTCAGGGGCCACAATCACGCATGACTCTGTAACTACAGTAAAATCTTGCCGCGTGGGTGTTGACAGACAACAAAGCTCAGCACAAACCTGCAGTCAAGTTCAGTAATGCAAATGAAACCAGTAGACTGCCTGGGTTAGTTATGAGCCCCGGTCTGCCTGCATACAGCAAGAGGGAGGGGCTGACTGACTGGGAGTGGAGGGAGACCTGCTTGCTGGCCAGCAGCGCAAAACAAACCATTAAAAATCTTTCATGTTGTAGTGTAAAAATATTTTGCAGGTATGTACATTTAAATTTCTTGTGGTTGAACCTCAGAGAGTCAGACAGATTAAAACAACTTTCTGTGTCTGCTTGAACAAAACATCTCACAGCTCGCAGTCTGAGTTGTTGTTCAACCCCACAACATTCATAAATGACAGAGGAACAAGGTAACAGAGATCACATGACACCAATCCAGAGAAGCACAAACCACACAGTAAAATCAAGATCAAGTGGACGTGCTGTATATGCAAGCAGGAAATGCACGAGTGAGAGTAAACGCTGGCAGGGCCAAGGTGATGGGAATAGTCTGAATCGGAGGATAGTTGAGGTTATTTCAATAGAGAAGAGCTTATTTGAATGGGAAATTGTGTGTGTGCAAATAGCTTTCATGGTCCTTAACAAAGGAAAGGACACAATGTGCAGTTTGCTGACATGACCTGATGAATTAGGACAAACAACCTTAAATTTGTACGTGGTATGGTCCATGTTTTACAGCCAAAATGAATTTATGTGAGTCAACAATATGTTGTTTTCATGATTTTAATCAACAGTTAAAACAAATCATTTTAATGTTAGAGTGATTTGTAACATTGAGACTGGGCTCTCTGTCTCAGCCACCTGGCCCTCCTGTGGCCTGTTTCTGCACCATGTAACTTCAAGCTGCACCCCATGGTTTCAAAACCGAAACTTAACGATCGGACAACAGTAATTTTGGTGAAACCAGGTCATATTTTATGGAGAAAATGCACTCTGGTTTTGCCTCTGATGTCATCGTCTGCTCTGCCTCAACCCTCTGACTCACAGAAGTTTTAGAAAGCAAAATTTAGGTTACCTGCATCATGCTGTAGCTGGGGAGTGTTGGTGTTTTGCCCCAGAATCAGAAGAGGGCTACATGCCAACTGTTGTGCTGAAAGGCAAATCTCTCAATTTACCGTTCAGCCTTTGTTTCTTTCCTCTCCTTTGGTCATGAAAGGTGGGTAATGACCGAAGGAATGAGATCGTGGATACAAGTGGCTGAAATGGGTTTCCTCAGGAGGGTGGGTGACGTCTCCCCTAGGGATAAGGTGAGAAGTTCAATCATTCCTGAGGAACTCAGAGTAGAGCTGCTTCTTTGCGTTGAATTAGCGAGTTGAGGTGGTTCAGACACCTGGTAAGGATGCCTCCTTATCGCCTCCCTGTGGAGGTGCTCCAGGCACGTCCAGGTGGGAAGCAGCCCCGGTGCAGACTCAGGTCCAGGTGGAGAGATGATATCTCTGCACTGGCCTGGTGATGCCTTGGGATCCCCCAGTCAGAGCTGGCTGATGTGGCCAGCGAAAGGAAAGTCTGGGGCCCCCTGATAAAACTGCTGCCTCTGCAACCTGACCACAGGTAAGTGGATGGATGCTGTGGCTCTTGCTGGATGTTTGACATATCAGGGAAAAACACCTGTAATGTTGCAGGTGCGTCACATCGCAAAGAAATTAATTCCTAATGTTGCTTTAATTACACATCTGTGTATACAGGTCCACATTTCCTTAACTAGTAATCTTCCTCTCCATTTATCTTACCCTTATTCCTTTGTGTGCACTTTTCTTCCTGCCGTGTCGCCCTCTCCATCTGTCTCCCACTCCCTCCCTCCCTCTCTCTGTCTTTGAATGTGGTTATGTAAGATCTCAAGATTTCTCAGCAGTACAGGCTGCTGGAGAGAGACAGGGACAGGGGGAGGTTCAGGCACTTTCAAAAGATATACTCTGATGTTCACTTTCCAGCTTTCCCAGGACTTTCTTTCCTCGACATAACAGAAGGAAGTAACCGCCCATCCAACCTAATTTGCTAATCTGCTAACTTCCAAAAGAAGATTGAAGTTTGTGAACTCATCCACTGCTGTTTGCTGGCACGCTCATTAACCAGCCAGCCTCTTCAAAACACAATCTGTAATTGTCTACTCTGTATGGAGCCGAGCCACTTGGAAACGGGCTGATGCTCTGCGGTTTGGCTAAGAGGCAAGATGAATGTTTTTGGCAAATAGGCGACAGAGCTTGTTAACTGGGATGAGTCAGTCACCTGCATTTACGTGTGAAGAAGAAAATGAGAGAGAAAGTTGAGAATTAAAAGAAAAAGGTAAGGTAAGAGAAACAAAGTAATATTGAGAGAGAGTTTGTGTAAGAGGCGAGAGACAAGGGGCAGATTTGGCAAAAGGTGATAAATCAGCGACGGTAATGAAGTGACATGGGGGCTGTAAAAAAGCTGAAGAAAAGGGGAAAAAAAGAAACAGTGGCCATGATCTCATCTCTTTATTTAATTAAGGATGAAGAAACACTTCAACTTACACCGTCCAACACCTGCTCTCTAAAGGGACAGCCTCATAAACCGAGAGCTTTGTTGCCTTGGTAACAAAAGAGAAAAGAATGAGAGTGAAATAGAAAATTGGGAAAGAGACCACTGTCGCGGTTTGAGGAGAGAGAGCTTGGTGTATCATAGTCTTACAGTGCTGCTGACATGCAAGTGCAGTGTGTGTGTGATACTTATTGCCGACTGTCACTGGCTGCTGGTTTATAAGCTGTGTGAGAGAAACCAGAGTGTAAAACAGAACCTTAAGTTCATCTGTTGCAGCTGTTAGCTTGATGTGCCACTAGGACAGAGTCTGTGTCTCTTTCCTCTTTCTTGTCTTTTTGTGGACTCTCCATTTATTTTTCTCCTCCTCCTCTGTCTGTGACTGGAGGGCCAGGCGAGCATGACTGATGTGTAAACCTCCACATCTATTCAGCCCTGCTTACACTAACACAGACATACGTGCGCATACACACAAAGAGATACACACACCTGCACAAAAAACAAGGGCTAACAAGACCTGCTACATCTCCCAGCCTGGGGAGCAGGGGAACTTTAATTTGGATGGAGGGCTGGGTTCCATCGGCAGGGCCATACATCAGAGCAGGACCTGATGAAAGCCCAGCAGCACAAACTTGTCTTAGTTTATACTGTACATAGAGTACACACACACACACACACACACACACACAAACACAGCACTGCAATACATTGGCTTTCCTAAAATCAAAACAAATAAAGAATAATATTGTATAATATCGCAGTACATAGTGCTTCACACAGAAACTTACCAAACAGTTACTTCTTCACACATCCACCAGACATGAAGCAAGATCAGCATTCATTTTGAGTTTTGTTTCTGTCAACTTGACGACTGTAAGTACTTAAGTATTCACTTTAACTTCAGCTCTGTTTTTAATTTTAATTTTTATTTTTTAAATTTCCATTAACTCCTGAGGGGAATTTCTGGTTCTTGAGCTGCTCCACTTTGTTCACCAGCTGGCTGCTTGCTGTGCATGGCTGCCCCTTGTGCTGGGCAGGCTGTGTATTTTTTTACTCGAAAAAGCTTTTTGCTACTGATAGAAATCAGGCGACTGAATTCGATTAGAGAACTAAAATGATAAAGTTGCAGGCAATGAAACAAAACAATTAACTGATTGACACAAAGATACAACTTGGAGCAGGAGAACTGCAATAATTAATAGTGACCCCTTTTCTCATACACACAGTCTTCTGTTCCATTTGTAATATAAAGATATTGATAGTTACAAGACTGAATGAATGACAGAAAGAAAAGATTGGTTGGTGGACAGTAAGACAGAAAAACTATCTGGGTTCAGGCCATGAAGGTTAAAGTGTTGAACAAAATCTTAAAATCAAACTGTTTTAAAAAACAGCATTCCATGTAAAGCAAAGTGATGTAATTTTTACATTTTTCTGTACTTTTTCCTTCTCTTCCTTGTGTCTGTCCTTTGTTTCTTTATGAGAATAAGAAAGTATGAACAACCTTTCCTCTTTCTCTCTCAAACATACATTTGTATGCCGGTATGCTTAAAGAAAATGTCCCTGTAAGTCTCATATTTAATGAAAAACAATCTATAGTTGGCCTCAGTGATCCACAAACCATATCCATGCTGTGTGGCTCATTAGTTTGATAAATATGATCGTTATTTTAAATCAATAACGGACTGGCTAATGAGCCAGCCAATGAAGCATGGGAACACACAAGCACAATGCAAGCGTTCAACTTGAGCTTTATTACACACAGCTACCGTGTGGAGTTATTTATGACCTTTGGCTGCTGTGTAAAACCAACAATGATCTGCACGTGTCAGGGTGAAAAGTTTATTTTTGGATTCATCCTGCAGCCTTAGCAATAACCTTGAACTGTACGTGAAACTATGTCATGACAAACCATGATGTAAGGTGAAAAAGATTTCAGAAGGGCCAACATCGAAAAGAAAATTTATATTTGAGCTGATTTTGCTATAGAGAGGAGACAGGATGATATCACACTGTCTTTAAATGTGACGAAGCTGCACATTAAGAACATCAGGTGATCTGAAAATAGCCATAATGTCAAAACACAAAACTATTTCAATGCAGGCTCTGAAAGGGATCAGGGTGAATTATCTGCACTGCCTCCACATACATACCTCGATGTCTCTGTAGCTTCCTCTTAAAATTCCCTGACGGGCTCAAACTCTAAGAGCGCTGAGACTGTGTTTATGTTGTGGTTAATATCACCTTTCTATTCTCAGTGCCTGTAAAGCAGCCAGCAGCTGAGGCAGATCACAGCTAAGCATGTGTGTGATTTAACAGGAGTTTCTGTGAGCTCCAGCAGCAGTCAGAAGAAGCCTCAAATGCGCGTGTGTGTGTGTGTGTGTGTGTGTGTTTGTACAATAACTTTGTGTCTGTGAGAGGAAGTGATGATGACAGAAACACATAGCTGAATGAGAGCTTGTTAGTGAGTTTGGGAGTGAGTGGATGAGTGATTTAGTGTGTGTTAAAGTACGTAGACTAAGTAAGTGACAGAAAGATCAAGGCGAGGACAGTATAAGACGACAGAAGTGTGTGTGTGTATGTAAGTACGGGTGTGTGTGTGTGTGCAGTAAAGGTTCCTGTTAAACCTTCATCTTTGTTACTCGTTCAGTTTACAGACAACTACATACTCAATAACGTGTTCTGCATAAGAGCTACTAATACTAAAGAATATCACCATACAACCTTACAAAACACACACAAACACACACACGCACACACATACGTGGACGTGCACGCACATGCACACACACACACGCTAACCCAATGCAGCAAGGCTTAAATATTTAAGAGAGGCCATTCTGGGCTGTTTGGACAGGGGCACTCTGAGTGTGTGTGTGTGTGTGTGTGTGTGTGTGTGTGTGTGTGTGTGTGTGCAGGCGTACACGTGTGTGTGTTTTGGTTGGGACACAAACGTTTCCAGCTTAGACCATGTGGAAAATTGCCTCCCTTCACTCTGGTTAGACAGAAAAAAACCATGTCATTCTAGTATGCTGTCTCCATCTCAGTGTATAGAGCAGCATGGTGGGGCTTCTGAGACTTACACAAGAACACAATGTTGACCACTCTCAAACATGTATGTATTTATGTGCATGTAAACTTGTCATCCACAAATCAATACAGTAACTGAAACTAAACAAGACTAGGTGAAAACCCAGTGTGGCTTTTTTAAGTAGTTGGACAGGACTGATGCGTAATGCGTAACAATGGCACCCTCTTCTTCAAATTAAACATATTATACTTAGTATTTCAGGGAAACATAATAGTGATCAAGGAGCCCTTTTCAACCTCTAAAATAGCAAAATGTATTATGTCTGCATGTACAATACATCTTCACAGGAAGAACAGATGAGAGTTTGTCTTGTCCATGTTTATTTTTAGCCATGCAAACCCCATCACTTAAGGTTATCCCGTAAGCAATAATTACAGAGCTGGCAAGTTACTGTCAGACTGTGTATTTCAAAGAAACGTGTGACCGTTAATCTACCCTACATATATATATATTTTTTTCTGGGTTGCTACTCACACTTTAGCTCTCTGTTTGATTAGGGGGAAAAAGCTTTTAGAGAGACAATGAACTTGAAAAGTTGGGAGGTTTGTTATTATTATTGAGCACCATTTCTACATTTATGGTAACAAATATGGGCTCTGTTTACTACTGGACTTCACCTGATGACAGCACTGACTCCACCACGCAAAGAGACAAAAACACACAAAAACAGTGTTTGAAATCAGTTATCACCTGACATCAGCAATACTAATCCTGTGTGGACAGAAGGAAATATAAATAAAAAAGCTCAACTAAACATTATGAAACACACATCATGACAACTTGATTCCAACGGGCACAGCTGCCGCACGTTCTGGCTGCAACAAGACTGCAAAAAGAGACAGTGTAGTGGTACCACTAGGGTTAAACCGATAAACGATGAACATTGTTCAAAAGTGATCCCCAACAGACATGGAAGATGGAAACCACAATGGATATGTCAGTTGGCGACGTCTGCATTGCTGAAGATCCGGGGACAGATCGTCCATATGTTAGATACCGTCCATCATGATGTTTTGCTGCTGCCAATGCCCAACTTCTATGAGGTCAACATCGCCCAACCCTATCCACCACACACAAATAAGCTGAACTAAATTTACACAAAAAATGATTTTGGCTCACCAGTAACTTAATTAATTGTGATTTTTATACATTCTGTTGACTAAAAATGACACAGATGTCAACAGTTTTCAAGGCTTAAACTAAAATTACTTTCAGCCAACTAAAACTTAATTTCATAA
>JAQFJA010000013.1:20051427-20063052 GCA_029874485.1 Naso brachycentron
GACTATCATGACCTGACACTAACAACAATAAATCGCCCAGTACAAATAATATAAAATCAATCAACGCGTAAATCAATCGCCAAATTTAGCTTAAGGACGGGGCTGGAAAACAAGTCTTATTTATTTAATTACTGAATATCAATCCAAACTAAATTTACTCATTACAGTCTTCTATATATAGTGTATAGGATCTCTAGAATGGACTAAAAACTGTCACTGCATTCTAAACAGAATTTAAATCAAGCATTCAGTAATTCTATAGGACGAAGGTTGGGCACTTATATTAATGTGCTGTCTGTGACACACACCTGCCTTGTTTTTTGGAAACGTTGTAAACAATATCACATGTTTATATTTATTGAGTAACTGGTTCAACTTGTTAAATACTGTGGAATGAAAATGTAATATTGCAGCATCGATATTTGCAGCTGCTCACAAGCAACAGCAACATTTGGTGGGCTTTGTCCGTGTGTGTGTGTGTGTGTGTGTGTGTACCTGGACAGGGCTGTTTGTAACACAGCTGGGTCTCCTCTCTGTTCCTTTCAGCCTCGATCTCAGCGGGGCAAGCTGCATCTCCGCCCTCCTCGCACACACACACCCTGCGACGAGACACAGAACCCGAGCCACAGCTTCGGGAACATGGTGACCATGGCGACCAGGGACAAAGGTCATCTGTCGAAAAGAGGGGGGAATATGATTGAAATTCTACTTCAAAGATTGTACATACAGTTCAGTTTATACCAAGTGGAACTGAAAACGATGATCTATGTGTTGGTAATAAAGATACTTAAGATATCTGTGAATGAATGAATGAATGAATGAATGAATGAATGTAGTTGTGGTATTTCTGAACAGACCCAGGCATGGAGGAGCGTGACAGTCTTGAGTTTCTGTGTCCGGCCCGCTGCACTGAGAGCCGTTGTTGCGTGGAGGGGGATTGATGCAGGCGTGGGTTCGAACCTGTGTACCCCGACCACAGGTCACTGAGCAATCAGACCACACTGACCAGGGGGTCCAATTACCATCCACTGGAAAAAGCACAGAGGATTTGGCCATTCAGCAGTTATCTTTCAAGGTAACCCCAGCACAGGTATATTCTCTTTACATTCTTTCATTACAAGTAAACCAGTACTGTAGGCTGAGCGCATAGTTTAACAGATTTGCAACAGTGCCCATGTGATTCCATCACCTTTGGACTGACTTAATGCAAATAAATGCAGTGACCCACCTCTGCAGTCAATGTCTTGGCAGTAATCTCCCTCTGGAGTGCATGTGCTACAGAAACAAAGTTTAAAACACAGAGATGAATCCTTTAAATCCTGCTTTTATTTTCAGTGCAAACTCTTTCCCAGATGCCTGATATTCCCTCTGTGTTTGTCTGCATCCATCCATCTCACCATTGTTTACACTCGCCCTGCAGCCAGGTGTCTCCAACACTGAGCTCATGGTTGTCATGGAGACAAAGAGGTGGGCAGGGTCCTGGGTCGCAGGATTTATGCTGGACTTCCTCGAACTGGCAGTCTGTTCCCTCAGACTCAGGGACCAGAGACCTGACACACAACAGCACATTTCAGTTCATTGTCTACCATCTCTATATTTCTCATTACATGAGACACGTTTCCCTGAGGGGATGGATAAGATGTTTTTATATAAAACAACTAGAAATCCGATCATAATAAATGTGTAGTTAAGTATTTTTTTTTCCTTACCTGTATCTGGTCCTCTGGCCCTGCCCACAGGAAACGCTGCATGACGACCAACTAGACCAGGAGCTCCAAGTGCAGGCGGCCTGGCAGCTGTGATTGGTGCAGAGGAGCTGTCCATCAGAGCAGCTGCAGTTGTTACAGTCCACCTGATGCCAGCTACCGGCTGCCCAAATCTGTCCCAGTGAGTCCACGCAGTCACACTGCCACAGCTGCACACACATCCCGTCCTGCTGCAACTGGCCTGGACACACACAGAAACTAGTTATTCAAACTATGTGCCATGGACGGACTCAAGGATTTTATTGAGCGACCAAATCCGTTCGCTAGTAAAGGGCCTCAGCTACCTTGGAAATGCTACCAAAAAGCCCACAAGTACTTCAATAACACTGGCTTCCTCATCAACAAAATGGATAAAAAAACAAAAAAATAAACATTCTTTATGCCAAAATAGCAAAAGACTTGTTTCGTTATCTTTTATCTCGCAACAATACAGTGGAGGTGAATGAAACTCTACACTGCTCACAGAATTATTATTTTTTTAATTACGGAAAAGGAAAATCACAGATGTCATTGTGAATATTTTTGATAAGAACTATTTTGATGGAAAATTAATCCAGTCGAGGCGCAGGCCATCAGATTCAAAACTTGCCACTTTGAAAAATGTTGAGAAAGACAGAAACTTTTTTTTTCTTTTGTTATTATTATTTAGATTTTTAAAGAACTAATTTTAGGTAATTAAGGTAGGGAATATTATTATAGTATTAGGTCTATAACTTTAATTATCAATATGAAGGACACTAAGGAGACATGACCTCAGTGTCCTGAATGGTAACTGAAGTCCTGGTAACAGTGGTAAACATCCACAGTAACTAAGTATGATATTTATTCATACCTTTCTTATAAACAGACTGGTGTTTTTAAACATCGTTCTTTGGCATGTTTCGACTGGTATCTTCCTTTAGTCTCCTCAGAGAGGTTACAATATGTTGGTGTGTTGTGTCAGTTGATTTATACTAACATTATTTATAGGTTTGGTTGTCTTACCGCATGAAGGTATGGCACATAAAAACACCAGTCTGTTTATAAGAAAGATAAGAGTTACAGACTTAATTAACCTTCTGAGACTGTTCAGCATGATATTTTCTTTGAAAGACATGTTATTAGTGAAATTTTCAATGTTGTAACACACCAGAGACTGACATGTCAAAACATGGACATGTGCACATTTAAAAATCACTAGATATGGAATTCTGCAACTAAGATGAACTGCTCTGTGAAAAGGTTTTAATTATAACAAAACACTCGGAAATGTTTTGAAATCCAGCTGTAAATTAATAGTGACAGTAATTTGACTAATTTTGGGATTAACGGTTTCCCATTTTGTTTATATACAGCTTGTGCACACCACACACACACACACAAACACACGCACACACACACACAACATGGTGTTTATCTATCGATTACAACCAGGCAAAAAACCTCTGAGGAAGAATCACTCAAATACCATAAGCAAACACACACATACACAAACAAACAAACACACACACACACACACACACAGGCTTATCTGTTAATAAAATGGTAGCAGTGTCCGTGCCTTCAGGGCAGCGACAGCCGGGCTGACATTCGGTGTTGCCCTGGCATTCTATGCCCTGCTGGAGGTCTGAGCACCGCTGCGGACACTGGTTGGCACACGACACAAACTCCTGGCCTGGCGGGCACCCTTTCTCATCTGACAATACAAAAACAGAAGGTCATGAATTTTCCCATGATGCTGCAAGCATTTTCCTTGCACAACATGCCTCACCAAGAATGCTGATCACAGGCTGCGCTGACTTTTAAAACACAAAGACCCACCAAGCAAAATAACCATGTGCTGAATTAATGAGCGACTGTCTTTGCATAGAATGAACTATTCTTGTGGTCGCTGCAATGTGAGCTCTGCAAGCCTGTGTGAACATGTTGGTCTGTCTCACCACAGGGTTTGGTGTTGCAGGGTTTGACCTGGTTCTTCTCTCCCTCGCACTTCTTCCCTCCGTTCTTGGGCGGAGGACTGGAGCAGGATCGAGTGCGTATGGAGCGTCCACCTCCACAGCGCTTATCACAGCGGGACCAGGGACTCCAGCGAGACCAGCCTCCATCCACTACAGCACCAGCACATTAACGAGAAGAATTAATAAGTAAGGTTATGAAACAATGAAGTTTGATACCAACCAGTCAAAATAAGCTTCGAGAGTCACATGTTCACCATGTGGCATTTACTTTGTGGTCAAATTATTAACTGAAACTGAGTCAAAAAACATTCATTGTAAAGTAAATGAATAGGGGCCTTATGGAAACACATACAGCCTCATCTTTTGAGAACCCATCTGGCAGAGAAATAGGTAACACTTTCTTTGAAACCTGTCTCTGTGATGCTTTATGACACATTATGAACATATAGCACATTATAGCACATTATGAACACATTTAAAATGAATTATATGTGGTTATGGTTATAATATAATCTGGATTTTAACAGCCTTGTTGAATGAATGGAAACAACTGCACGTGTGGAAGGTCATAAGCATTTAAAAAAATGATACACTAATGCTGCACAACCTCTAAAATGTCAGGTGTAAAGTTTTTCTTGGCTGACCTCTGCAGGGTCGGATGTTACAGAACCGATTCTCCAGGTTTCCTCCCAAGATGTCTTCACACCACGAGCCATTGGTGCCGGGGCTGAGGAAGGTTCGGATCCTCTGCTGCTGACCGACCCCACAGGATCGTGAGCAGGCCCCCCACTCCCCCCACGCTGTCCACGAACAGTTCCTGTGTGCACAGTGGGCCTCGACACAAACCTCGCCTCCATCTGGGAAATTATTACAAAAGATCTGAGACTGCAAGATACTGTTGCTGAATATTTGTGTATCCTAGTCCAAATATTTGCTACTCCAGCTTAATGTTTTTTAAACCTCTACTGATTAAGGGAGGTTCCCACCATTTGTTTGTGGCTTTTTTAATATAGTTATAGTAAGGCTATAGTAATATCCATTGATTAAGTGAATACTGTTGATGGAACTTTGTTGAAACACAGTCAGTCAAATAAAAAGTCTGGATTAAAATGGTCAGCTGCTGGCCGTCTGATTGCAAGTGAAAGAATAAGATCTTATATGGACATTGAACTTTAAGATGTTGTCCCACAGTTAAGCCCAGAGCTAAATAATAGAGCTTTCTTATCTCTAGTCTTATCTGATGTCTGTGCTGATCAGTAAAGAAAACAGCAAGTCCACTAAAAAAAATCTGCTCTGTTGTTTTTAAGATAAGCACAGCGAAGAATCACGAATCCCAAACAGCAAAGTGACAGATGTTATGACGCTCAGTTTGTGTAGAGATGTAAGTGTGGGAAGGCTGATCAGTACGAACATCATGTGCTTTCTCACACACCACCTCTTAATACCCAAATAATTAAACCATTGTTGCCTGTTAAACACTATCAGAACTGGCTTTTTATCTTGTCAAAAAGTTTGCATTTTTTTTGTTGTTATTACAGTCACTTAATCTAAATGTTCACACTGTTCTATTTTAAGTTACTAAGGTATGGGAAGCTAATAGAAGGGTTGTGTTCCTTTCTAAAAACTACTTCTGTTGAAGGCTGACTGCAGTTGCTTTGGTTTTGAAATGTGAACTTGTTGGACTCCTGCTTCTATTACAGCCCACAGACTCGCATGTTGCTATGGATATCTCTTAATTTTGCATTGTTCAGTCCCTTGAAGGCAGCAAAATAAAACAAGCTGACAAAAGAGAGCAGATGGTTTTTGAAACTCCTGCTTAGCTGTTAAAGGGAGATTTGGCTGTATTCATTAACTCTGACAGCAAGATAGAGAGATCATGTGAGAGACTTTACCTGGACACTGGGGCAGGTTACAGGCCTTGTCTTGCTGAGAGCTTCCAGAGCAGGGAGGTTTGACACACTGCCGATGACGGGACTTCATGGCCGGGCTTTGAGTGCTGGTGCAGGTCTTAGTACAGGGACTCCACAACGACCAGGGAGAGAAGCCAGCGTCCTCATCTAAGTAACATAGAGGAGGAAATAGAAATATGTCATTAAAATGTCTTTTGTGTGTCAATAGGGGGAAAAGATGGTGACGAGATTAAAATAAGCACAACTAGTCACAATGCGATGTACCATACAGAGACAAAACTGCTAAAGTTTAAAGGGCAGAGGAACGAGAAAAAGATATTCAGTAAAAATACAGTAAATGAAGAAATTAGAATAAAGCAGCTGGTATAAAACTTTGTAAGACAGGATAATTTACCTGGTAAAAGTGGTTCTTCTGTAGGACCAACAGTAACTGCCAACAGCAAGCCAAAAATCAATGAGTGAAGCTCAAACATTTAATATTGTGCATAAACAAGCATTTGAAAGTACATTTACTAGAATCTGTGCTACAGCTATTTATAATGACTGCAAACGTAGGCTACAGAAATAGGAATGATTCAGTTCAATATGTCAAAAAGTTTCACACAGCCTCTACCTACAGTCCCTACTCTACCTAAGCCAGCTCTGTACCTGGGCAGTCAGGGGCCTGACAGTAGGTGGTTTCCTGGCGTGGCCCCTGGCAGTCTCTCCCTCCGTGGGCCGGGGCAGGCTGCGTGCAACTCCTGGTGCGAGTCTTCAGTCCCAGACCTCCACAGGAAAGGGAGCAGGAGCTCCAGGAGCCCCAGGGTGACAGGCCGCCATCTACTGGGCAGTGCTCAAAGGAACAGTTCCACCTGCCATGTTCACAGCCGCTGCAGGAAACAGAGGAAGAGTCAGGGGCGGTCCTTAAACCTTAACCAACCTTAAAGCCAACTAAACCGCATTTATGTTTGTTCTTCTAGCTTCCATACTGTGATGTACTTTCAAATATAACAGAACAGGAGGACATAATGTTGAGATGTATCTGATTAGAATGTTGAAGTGGGCAAGTCATAACAAACATGGAGGATTACAGTGATGGAGTTGGATGCTAACCCTCGTATAATAACAGAGGATCACTAACCTTCTTTGGAACTTGGGTCCCCCCCTTTTTTTAAATAATGGAACACAATGTGTTTTTAATTTGATATGGAACCAAGTGACTTCATTTTGACACTTTATAATCTCAAACTGGGATGCCCTATTTAGGGCAGTGTAGAGGGCAGTGAATGAAGCAGGCAGTGTGGGACTGTATGAAATATAGCATGGCTGCAAATGTGCCAGTGATTTTCAGCTCACCAGGAGCTGCAGTCATGAACCACTGTGTCTCCAGACTGAAGCTCCAGACCCTCAGAGATGTTCTGGAGCAGCAGAGACGAGACTGGTGTGACAGAAACACTCTGCAGAGAGTCCAGAAACTCTTTGTCCACCAGACACGGACATTCCTACAAACACATTTCAGAGCCCCATCAAGAACAAAAGAAAACCTCTTTTCAAAAACAGAAGACAAAATCTTTTTTTCCATTACAACAATACTTTTTTTTAATTCTTTGAGTGTTGAGTGTGTTGGAAAACTTACACTGACATAGTTAGAAAAAAAATAACTCAAAACCATTTGTCTTTTAGCGTTTCAAACTTTAATGTAGGTGTGATTTAGTTACATGACATCGTGTCTATCTGAAGCTAAAGTTGCTCAGACAGGGAACCCACCTGCAGGCACTCTCCGTGGTGTTGGTAGGTGTGCGGGGGGCAGTGGCAGCCTTCTTCGCAGCCGTCAGAGTAGCAGCCCTCCCTGCCGCTGACCTGAGCGCAGCTGAACGGACAGCCTTCACCTCGTTCACACTCCCTGTACAACCTGCCAGGGGGACAGCCCACCTCTGCACAGCAGCAGATACAACAAAAGATACACAACAAGAGTCTGAAAATGAAAGCCTGTCTACAAGAATGCCATGGATCTTACAGTTCAAATACCTTTGATGCAAGAGTTGCAGGTATCCTGCAGAAAAGTTGTTCCATTACTGATACCAGCATTGGAAAACGCCTCCGATACCGCTGAAAATCGGTATCAGCGAGTACCTGTCTGTGCACTGATCTGACACAGTGTGATTTATTAGCTGCTAGTTGACAATATTTTACATCGGAAAAAATATTGCCCCACCCACCAGTAAGAAGGTGACCTGTAAGGCATCAGATTTACCTAGATTTTAGTTTTTAAGTTGCCGCTACACTACTGTTTTATAGTTTTCTATTTAAATATTTTTATTTCATTTAAAATTATAATTACACCTTACATTTTAAAGGAATTATTATTTTTTCACTAGTATCAGATCAGCACTTAGTATTAGCTGCTACACAAGTCTGGAGTGTCGGAGTCAATATCAGGAAGGAAAAAACGGTGTCAGAACATCTCCACAGAAAAGCAGGACTCACCGAGGCAGACCTGGGTGTTGCAGGTCTTGCTTTGGCGGCTGAGGCCGCTGCAGGGTGGCGAGCTGCAGAGACGAGTACGAGACTGCTGTCCTCCACCACAGCTGACAGAGCACACAGACCACTGAGACCAGAGCCGCCAAGGGCCCAACGAGTCTGAAAGCAAAAACATTCTGAGACGTAAAACAGCTGCATGGTGGGTAAGTACAATATTGTTTAAACTACCAAAATAGATACAAATATCTTCATTTTAAAGGGTGACGCAAAAAGTCAAACATATTTTAGATTTTAGAGAGAAAATTGTTATGATTGAGTTCACAAACTCAAGCTCAAACTTGGACTGAACAGACCTACCTGTGCACTGGCGGGTGTTGCAGTCTTTCTGCTGTTCAGCGACTCCCACGCAGCCTCTCCCACCAGCCTGAGGAGACGGGTTATCACACTGGCGTCTTCTGGACGTGACTCCTCCTCCACAAGGAAGTGAGCACTCGCTCCAGGCTCCCCATTGGCTCCAGCCACCATCTACATGGCAACCAGGGACTGACTGACACTGCAGAACCCCCGCCTCACATGAACTGGGATCAAGTAAGAAAGACGACAACACACAAAATAAAGGAAAATGAAAGACATTGTTTTTGTGCATGATATTTAATTACTCATATATCTATTCAGTTGTGCTGTACCAGTTTTTGCAGTCACTAATGATGCTGTCTCCTGGATTTGCAGTCTGCCAATCGGATCCACCAGGCCACACCCATGATGCATTTTTAGAGTCCAGACCACCAGATGTTGTTTCTATATCAAGCACAAAAATCATTTGATTACGCTAACAGACTATCTCAGCTTAGCTCAACAGTTTACTGATACGATGTAACAACTTCCATCAACTGTCACAAAAACAAAATGAGTATCCAACCCGTAGAAGAGCTGTTGTGGTATTTGCAGCGACACTCCTCCCTGGACACACACACTCCATCCTGCAGAAGCATGTCGCCCGGACAACCGCAGGTCTGTTTGCACCCTGGGGAGTCCAAGCACTCTGTGTCACCATGGAGATCTGAACAGGAGCGAGGACAGGGCTTCCCACAAGGCCATTCCTCCTGGCCTCCGCCACAGTCTGCAGAGCACAGAGGGAAGTAAAGTTTGGAGAGAACAGCACGACAAGAGGATTAATGAGTCCGGTGGTCTTGTGTACTTTGACAGAGTTTCAAGCAACATAAGAGCAAACTTGAAACTGGCAAGGATAGAATCCTTAAAGAGCTGAGGTCGAGAACCGGTCCCCAAATGGACAGAGATCTTTCTGAGCTGAAAGAAATGTGTGGCTCAAGGAAACGGAAAACTATCAAAGCTTTAACAAAAAAACAAGAATCTTTTTGATTCCGCCTTAGTAATCAAAATGCGTTCCTGAAATGGATGACCGATGAAGTGCAGCTCAGGAGCAAGTCATCTAGTTGTTTGTCAGTAACCCTTGTTATCATTCTGTGAGAGTTGGGCACACACAGGGACACGGCGGGCCACGGAGGGTTCAACCAAACACACACTTCATTAATCTTCCCTTTCAGGTGGCTGTTCCTTTGTAACAGGCCATCTGGCTTTTTTATATTCATCTGAAGCAGCTAATTTTCTCTCTTCTAGGCTTCTGTACCAGCAACAGGGACAGAAATTGTAACGGGTGCGTGCCACTTTGCTTCTTAATTTTGTTACACATTTTTACCACAGGTCAAATTTCACTCATCATGTTGTCATTTTCTCCCATTAACCCCTTTGAAGGTGGAAGTTTAGTATTTTTCAGTATAAATCCACAATAAACATACAGTCCTTTATGATCCTGACCTGAGCAGACAGTGATGTTGTCATGGCAACCCCGCCTCTGCCTGCTCTCTCCAAGACAGGGCAGGCCACCAAACCTGGTAGGAGGACTGTTGCACTCCCTGGTGCGAGTGGACGACCCAGCGCACGCATCACACTCCGACCACGCTGACCAGGGGCTCCACGAACCGTGGACTACAGGGAGAGTTAAGAGACGACACACAAAAAGAGAAGAGAACAAAGATAGACACAAACAAATTATGTGTGATCCTGTGAGAGTTAAGAATAGAAAAGGTGAAAATCGCAGTTTAACAAGTAGAAGGTTGTTTTTTTTTAACTACCTGGAAAAGAAAGACTTCAAAATGTGATAAATTTACAGAGAAATGTTGATACAAAAAACAGGAGCAGAGGAGGAAAAATGGGGATAAAGATGGTTAGTTGACTTAGAAATGTTAAAAGGCCACTTTGTTAACATTCAAATGGCCATGGTGGTCACTTTGACTGCTCACACATTTATATGTCTCATAACTTTGTTGAATTAAAAATTACAGTTCTGCTGGTCCCTGACTTTTCCCCAAAATATCTGCAGTTTCACCTAAAATGTTATCTATACAAAATGAACTAAATGTGTATTTCTGCCAAAGGTGGTCATAATGACTGCACAGATTTTGGCACAGTTTTTCGATGCATTTTGGTGTGGTGGTAGTTGCATTTTGGTTGCTTGGCAACTATCACTGTCTCTGTAAAACTTCAAGAGCAGTTGTGAGTTCCTTTTACAGAGACAATTTTTGTCCCTCGAAGCAGCGGCAGCGCAGCAGAGCAGAGCTCACCTACATCAGCCAGGAGCAGATCTGGATGATCCGTCTCTGGGCGTTTCCTGTTCCTTTTCGGCATATATTCTGGTGTTATTTCATCTTTTTGAAAGATATCCTAACACAGGAAATGCATCACTCTATGTATATTGAGTATTTATCATGAGAGATAATAGAATTTAGAATCTTGCGGTCAAAATGACCACTCACGGCATTTCTAGTAGCTATGGATTTCTGGCCCTTCTGGTGTTAAGTCATCATGAAGAAAAGCCTGATACTGAAAGGTTTGGAACCTGTGGAAGTTAACAATGATCGCTACTATCTTTTATTTTTCTGTTATCTCGAAATAATAATTTCATTATCACCAGATAATGGCTTATTTTCCAATGATAATGATAACTGCAGCACAGTGGCTAGTGGTTGGTGTTGTTGCCTCACAGAAAGAAGGTCCAGGGTTTAAATCCAGGTCTGCTTGTCTAACATCAAGAGGGTCCTGGGTTCGATTCCTGGGTGGGGTTATTAGCTTTCTGTGTGGAGTTTGCATGTTCTCCCCCATGTCTGTGTGGGTTTCCTCCCACCATCAAAACATTTGGCCCAGTGTGGCGGTGGCTCAGGACTAACCCTCCACTGTATTATAATTCATTGTATGATGACAGTAAAGCTGCTTTATCTTATTTCATTTTTAAAAATGATTACCACAAATATGATGTTTTCCTTATGATCTTACAGTTGGAACTGCAGGAAACAAAATAACACATGAATCCTCCTGACAGTGGCAGTGACCATGAAGGGCTTAATCTATCTATGTACGATTTTGTGATGAAGGCTCACGAGATGGATTATCCTGATATCACAGAAAACAAGCCTTGCTATCCAGTGATAACGCATTAATGTATCCCATTATCGTGGAGAACAAGACGTTATCCCG
>JAQFJA010000013.1:20098048-20109513 GCA_029874485.1 Naso brachycentron
ATGCATATGACTGTGTATTAGGGCCACAATGAGAAAAAAGAAATCGACTTCAAGAATTAAAATGTAAATTTACTACAATAAAGTCATAAATGTATTATAACGAAAATAAAGTGATAGTTTTACGAGAATAAAATCATACATTTGAAGTCATAAATTTATGCAAATTAAGTCATAAATTTAGGAATATAAAGTCAGAATTTAAGTCTCTGTGTTATTTTACAGGAGAGATATCAGAGAACCAGCCTCCTGTGTGAAAAGGAGGAAAACGGAGCACTTTGCGAAGCTGTACTTCAGTATAGGTATCACAAACAAGGAATAATAAGGAAATACTTGGCACATCAGCACTACATTATCATCAGTATCAGGACTTCGAAAAGAATATATTTCGAGAAATGGGGGCATGGCAGCATTGTGATTGCAGCTACTAAACACAAGCCGGTCGATTTGGAATGACTCTGGTTCACAAACATACCCACGGTGATGAGAACAAAATAGGCTGGTACCCACGTGTCATGAATCAATGATTTTGCGAGCGCAACTATTTTGTGAACAGTTCTGCACACATTGCAGTGAATGACTTGGCCCTCAAGTAGGTCAACAAACTGAACACAAGCCTGGACGTGTGACCTTTGTCTGGATTTGCTGCTGTCTCACCAGTAACCACTTGGTAACCAGTAACTGACATCCTGAAGCAACAGTCTCCACACTTACGGCAAAATGTGTGATTGCGCCATTGGACAGCAACGCCCTCCTGAGCGCAGTGGCGGCTGTAGGCAGTGAGGATGTTGCAGTGACAGGCCCTCTGCCGAGTGCAGCCACAAACCTCCGACAGGCAGAGACGGAAATATGGCTCTCTCTCCACCACATCATGACACGCCTACAAAATCAGAGAGTGGCATGTAGGCATGAATAAAATGGAAGGAGACAGACATAGATGAATTCCCTCCTGAGGGAGCAGGAGCTTGAACACGCGTCATGCAAACTACCTGAAAGACACTGCTGTGTATGACGGAGCACACGGTCTCTGCATACTGTCTCCTCTGGGTGTATGTGGTGCAGGGGTCGGGTGGAGCTTCTCTGGGTAGTGTGCAGTGCTCTGTGGTGAATTTCCCTGCGAAGGATGACACACTGTTCTCCACGTCTCCCTCGGGGGTAGTAAAGTCATCATGCTGGTTCCAGGTCAGCGTCCCACACAGGCCGCGCACCTTGAAAACAACATTTACATTTTGAATTTAAATTTCTTGCTACTTTGCATGCCTCCAGCTAAGGACAAGTTCTATACTTAACTTTTACTTGGTTCCACTTTGGGACTCTAGAACTACATGAGGTGTGAAGACTACCTTGTTTGCGAAGCCAGGTTGCAGGGTGATGAGGGCCAGAGGTCCATCTAGGTGCCAAAGCAGCTGGGCTCCAAACGTCTGGACGAGAAGAAATGAAGAGGAGGCCCTTCGCACAACCAGGTCCCCGGTCACCACTGGCAACGTCTCCCTCTGGCCATTCAAGGTCACTGTACCTGGATGGAACAATATCAACTGTAAGGAATCAGAAGGCAGTGAACACATCTAAAAAATGAGACAATATAAAGGAAAGGTTGGTGATGTAAGTACGGTAATGTGTTGATTTTAGACGTTTATGTCTTCAGTGGATGGATTGACTTCAACATTGCACCAGTGCTCACTGAGATTCTTTATATTTTTTGGTCAAACATAAACTTATACCTTAAGAATAATTTAAAAAGACACAATCGAATACTCAAGCTACACATACTGTGCTTGCTCTAATAAAATGTATCAACCCCTTAACATCCACCTTTGCTATGGGGCACATATGGAATACCCAAATTTAATAAAGGCCTATAATGGAGAAAGTATAACCCCAAAAATATAGTATGAGAGTAAGGGGAGAATCTAGCGATAAAAATAAATTGTATTTAACGAAACATAAAAATTTATAGCATGTCCGTACTGACTTAAATCTATACATTTAAATCAATATGTGCAGTGCTAAGAACCACTTAAAACTCTTAACGGCCCATCTGCAGGCCATGAAAATGGCACCAGGTTAATTTGCTTCAATTGGACAAAACATCAGTAAATTTAAACATCTTCATCAACCTTGTCCACCAACAAGGCAAGGCAACTTTATTTATATGGTACATTTCAACAACAAGGCAACTCAAAGTGCTTCATATCAAGCGTAAAAGTGCAACAGAAGCACACAATAAAAGGATATTTAAGCACACATATTGAAACAAGTCAATACAACAAAAGCCTTCAGTTTTGATTTAAAAGCATTGAGGTTTTCCTGCAGACCTGCAGTTTTCAGGAGGTTTGTTCCAGATATTTGGTGCATAGAAACTAAACGCTGCTTTGCCGTGTTTCTTTTTAGCTCTGAGGACAGACAGTAAACCTGTCCCAGATGATCAGAGGGGTCTGGACAGTTTGCAGTTTTGTAGAGGATCAGTAATGTATTTTGGCCCTAAACCATTTAGTGCTTTATAAACCAATGGTAGTATATTGAAATCTATTCTCTGAGACACAGGAAGCCAGTGTAAAGACCTGAGAACTGGAGTGATGTGATCCACTTCCTTGGTGTTTGTGACCAACGTACCAACAGATCTGATCCAGCAATATAATCTTTACACAAAATAATAATCAGCTCCAGAATTGTTTAATTTCTTTGTGAACAAGAGTGTTGCCTTCAGATATCACTTAAAGATGCTGTGATGAAAAATAGCAGTAAAATAATTCAGTTGTAGTTATAGTAACTTTAATGTTAGTCATGTTCACTGTCTCCACTTTCAGTATAAAGTGTTAATTTAACTCTGCAGTACTAACAGGTCAGACTGTGTAACTAACTCACCTGTGTCTGTTATAGTGATGGTGGTGCGGAGTGCTGTGACTGACATCTCCCTTAGACAGCCCAGGCCTCCTCCTCCTCCTCCTCCTCCTCCTCCTCCTCCTCCTCCTCCTCCTCCTCCTGCTGTACACTCTCCACAGCGCACGCTTACCACCAGCTTCCTGTCAACAAAGTCCTGAACACAAACACAACATCAGCATAACAGAGAAGCAGCCTTACACACGTCTGTTTGTGTAAACTGTGCGTGTGTTGCATTTATGTATCTCACCTCCACAGCAGTGAAGGGACAGTTTCCTCCTTGTAGTGAATACCTCTTTTTGTCAAAGGTGGTCACCTGTAGCGCCCCCATCAGGCTGCACTGGGCTGCACACTTCTCCCTCGTGCACTGCCACTGGCCTGCTCTGCACACACTGGGAGGTACAGCATAAGAGTGAAACAGTAAAATGAGGCGATGGAGAGTTACAAAAAAGTGGGGAAAAGAGATTCAGGAAGCAGAAATAATCACATCTTACCAGGTGTTGCACCTCTGCTGAATCTTGTCGCCTGATTGGTAGGTGTGCCTGCGGTGGAAACAAGGGCAGTCCTCTCGTTTCAGACAGCGTCCCTGTTGAAGGTAGAGGCCGGGTGGACACTCACAACCCCCGACACACTCCTCCCTGCATTGTCCCATGGTTGCAGCAGGCCCGAGCGGCTGCGGAGACGCACAGGTGGGGGGACAGGAGGACACGCAGTCTGAAAACACCTGATCTCTGGGACACACACGACCTGTAAAGACAGAGAAAAAAACAAACACAGAAGAGTGTCAGGAGCACAAGGAGCACACTCTTTTCATATTTTAACACTATGCACACTTAACATTCTTGCTGACAGTCACTTAGAGACTTTTGGTCCATATTATTATATATGGGAACTGCTTCATAGTCTATTGATTACAGTTAACACACTGAGTTCAGGTTGATCATTTTTCACTCATTTATGTCGTTCTACTTTTGTGTTTGACACTGGACAAAAACAAGTTTTTTAAAAATGTAGATGATTTAAAATTTTGTATTTTACGATTAATTGTATGAATTCTGGTTATACTCCTTCTTAAACTGCTTTAATATAATATTATGGCTGTTAGGCTGTTGTTCTTTCGCGTTGCATTGATGCCCCTGTAGGCCTAACCGTGTGTTTAGAGGGCTGTGCCCAACGTCGTATGCCACCTCTTGGGTCGACGGGGGTTGCCAGTCTCTGGAACCGTTATTTTGGGAGCCGCGGGCTGAAAAGTTTGGGAACCCCTGGCGTTTGAGGTTTGACTTAATTAACAATTGCAACATCCATGAACTCAGCAACAAGGAAACAGCCCCTGCTCTAAACTACAGGGGTTGTTTCCTACTAAACTACTAAACTATTCTTACCAGGCAACGATCATCTAATGTGACGGTAGTTGGCAGCAAAATGTTCTCTGTTAAAAAGTTATTTCCTTGAAATGTTGAGGAAGTAACATAAATTTGGTTCTTGACAGTGAGGCTACAACATTTGCAGAAAGAAACAAGACATTGTTCCTGTTCAAAGCAAAGTTTAACTCCTACACAAAATAAAGCACAGCTTGTTTAACTCACTCAATATGTGATCTGATATGACCAGTAGTCTATGATGGCTAAGTTAGCTACCTTTAGACAGATATTTAGCCACTGACAGTAACTGTATGTGACTGAGTCAGCTCACTGACTGTTGATCTAGTGTTTAGTGTCTATAGGTCACTCTGTCAGTTTGTCAGTCAGTCGGTCAATTCCCAACTCTTTGGCGGTCACAGTTTTCACCTCAGAAGGCTAAAATTTGGCGTTAAAGTCAAGTGTTTGTGTGTGAAGGTGTGTTCTGTGCTGGGTAAAAGGGGGCGTGGCAATGGGAGTGGCCAATTTCAAAAAGTTGCCTAACTTCCAAAATGGATTCACAGACTTGCACAAGATTTACTGTAAAGGTTGGTCACGAGCTAAAGGACAACTGATTGACTGTTTCAGCCAACTAGTAAAGGTGGGTGTGGTAGTGGGAGCCGCCTGTTATAAAAAGGTGCACAACCTTTAAACGGATTCATGTTACATGGCCCAACTTTTTAAAAACACACACACACATATATTTTTATTGGTCGAGGCTTGCCCCACCTCCACAATTTCGCCCAGACCTCTTTAATAACACATTGACCGTCCGTCATAAACTGCTGGTTGCAGCTATTGCGAATTCACGCTTGTTTACTGTTACACTACATTTTAACATTATCCTGCAATTGTCACTTGTGTGTGTAAAGTGAGATGGGTTGCAAAAAATGCCAAAAGTCTAACTGAAAATCGCAGCATCACAGGTCACGAGCTGTTACATCAAGATATTACAATGGTTATATTTCCTCACCGCACAGGGCAGCTGTCCTCCACATAATGATGACATGTTGTTGCGCACACTCTCGAGCATAGCTGGCCAGAGTGTCACACACTGCTGCATCCCTCTCTTTGGGTGGCAGACTACAGTACAGGTAGAGACAGGTGTCTATGTACGCTTTGGGGTCCACCTGAAAGACACAAAGACACACGTGTCACTTACTCACAGGTGTGGCAGAAGTACACACGCTCTTTACTTAAGTAGAAGTGTAGACACTAGTGAAAAAAAGACTCAACTTCTTTATTCAAGTAAAAGTAATAAAGTAGAGGTTCTGAAATGTACTCAAAGTATGAAAGTAAAAAGAATCCCACTGAAGATATTTCTACCGACCATTTCTGAACAAAGCTAACTGAGCCTCTTGTCATATTATTTTAATGCAAAGACTGAATATATGTACAATCATTGTCCAAGCTGCTCCTAAATGCACCGTAAAATTCGCTGATTGTTGAGACTCATCCTCAAAATGTCAAATACTGACATTTTGAGTTGGTAAAGCGTCCTGAGCACAGCCAAACAGGCAAAAGCATTTAAACTAAAGAGTCTGTTTTGACAATGTAAAGAGTAGAAAGTACAGACATTTGAGTTAAAATGTACGAGTAAAGGTAAAAGGTTTGTTACTTCCTACACCTGCTTATTCACCAGTAAATCTGCATTGAGTGAAGATAATTTTTTATACATACAATCACTAAGAGTCTCCAAAGCCATAAATGTACAAATCCTGCAAATAGCGGCTTTAATCATCACAGATGCAGGGAATAAATTATGTGGGCTTCCTGAGCGGCTGTGTTTTAATTAATTTTTTGTATGCAGAGATATTCAGAACTGCCACAGATATTAGGGTAAATATTTACCACAGAAATAAAAAGTATATTAAACATGCGATTATTCACTACAATATGCCACCACATCAATAATGGGTGACAAAGAAAGACAGACAGGGCCACACTATACAAATAGCCTTATCTTATTTCATGGATTATTAACCGGTACGTTAGGACTCTCATTTTAGTGTCAGATAATGCCAGAGAGATTTTCCAATCAATAAAATGTAAGTTTAACTTAAACTCTTTGCTGCTTCTGAAACTCAGCTGGTATTTAGTGCTTTTCACATTATTCAAATTAAATAGTCTTTCGAGACGCTCTGTGACCTGCATCAGTCTAACCCATTTCTTAGAGTTGCCCTAACAATTAACACCTGGTAAATGATTTACTTTGTGGAACACTTTGATTTGAGTTTATCACAAGCTTGTCTTTCAAGGAAATTACATCAAAGCATCTGAGCACAGAAAGGACAAGGCTACTATAAAGTGATTAGCATGATGCTATGTGACCGTGATGCATATCGTGGGTGTCTGACCCGGGGGTGGCAGTGTGTGAAGGGGTTTTCCTGCAGTCGGTGACACACTGACTGCGCTTGCCTGCGTAGATCAGAGTCTCCTGACACATCACAGCTGTGACCGAGCTCGGCCGCATCACTGCAGCCCTGCGGAAAGCACGGGACACAGAGAGACTCAGTTCAGAGAGCACATCTAATGAACACCAACAGTGTAAACAAAAAGAATCATGTTGCAAAACACTGAAATACTCATTCATATATTTAATGCTGTACTTCATTCTGCTGGTCAGGAACTTTCCATGAGTTGCCAAAGCTGGCGGCGTACTTGGACACAGTTCCACTCATTGTGGTGAAATCATCTATGGATGACACAAACAGGTTTGATAATGCAAATCAGTGTTAACTGTAAATGTAAACTTTGTGCTTACTTAAAAGGAAATAGTAAATTTTACTTGATTTGTGTTAGTCTTTTAATTAACTTGTAAAATAGTTTTTACTTTTTGCCTACAGACTTATTTCATAAAGTTAAAGGTACTTGAAGCCTCTGAGTTTGTACTACAAGACACAAATCATAGTGTTATGCACATGTCATGGGAAGGCAACTTTCCACCTTAATAATTCCATCCCAGAACGTCCCATCCACATAAAAATTTACTTTTACTATTAAGCAAATTTCACCTATTGGCAGAGGGGACCTTGGGAGTAATTCAGGGCGAATTGCCAGCTCTTCCAGCACAGGAGAATTCAGTCCAATGAAGAGGGGGGCATGTTGGTGAGTGGGGTAAATTATTAAGTTGTACAGCAGTTCTGAGTGGTCTAAACTTACTCAAGAGTACATTCAAATTAAATCACTAACTTTACCTGAGTTTACTTAGTTACTTAAAATACTGAAGGACCTGAATAAGCATTTAGTACAACTTACAATACCTGTTCAACTTAAGTCAAACTACGACTTTACTTGTTTTGTTTTGTTTTGTTTTGTTTTAAAGCAACCCATGCGTTTTTAAAGTGAGTCTGACTAATTAGATTTTACAGTGTGGGCTTGAGTTAGAGTTAGTTAAGTTATATCAGGAGAAAATTAGCAACAAAACAACACAGCACAAAACAGTGAGTTAATACTAGGCTTGGGCCGATATTAAATATAAGCAAACATTGGGACATTTGCTGTCATTTGCCATATTTTTCACAATTACAAATATTAAACAGCTGTTACGGTGTCCTCAGGCTTTTATTTTGAAAAGAAAATACATGCCATTGTAGTAGAGGCCATGCACGTTGCTATTTGACAAGGTGTAGCGGTTATCACAGGTTTACTGGCATGATGTAGGCGTGGATGATGACTCTCAGCATGTGTGTGTGTTTGTGTGTATCTACAGTATGTATGTACTGGGAGCTTTTGTAAATTCCTTACCATCTGCGTTGTTGTTGTAGACCCCACAGAGCCCCCTGGTGGCTGCCAGGTGCTCGGCGGTCACTGTCAGGTAAACGGTGTTGGTCAAGTCAAACTTCACTCTTGCTCCCAAACCGCTCTCCACAAACACAAAGTCCCCAAGCCAATGAACGCTCACTCCTGTAACAAGTAAAGAAAAAAAAACGGTGTCTTACAGGTTTCCACTTTGCTTTGCTTTACTGTTCATTATGTAACATCTGTGAAGAGTTTATCTAGCAGAGGGGAAAAAGTTATCACCCTACTGTCCATCTGTCCGTCCATCCGTCCATCCGTCCATCCATCCATCCATTCACATACAATTTATCGTAACTCACACTGTATTTTTGAATATATTAATAGATTTTTTATGTTTCTTATCTGTTATTTATATATCTAATATTTATTAGATCTTCTGTACTAAGGACCAAGTAGATGTAACACACAAAACACACACAGACTTAAACTTGTTGACCTATCTTCTTATTAAAAGTAATACAGGCAGTAGTGTGTGTCATCATGTATTAAGAATATTAGGGAATTTTTCTCTATTTTTTAACCTTATTTCATATTGATTAGTCAACAATGTTAGACAAAAAGAAGTAATAAGAGACAGTTTTACCAACAGCTGAAAATGACTTACCATTTTGGAAGAGCGGTTCTCTGTTTGGAACAGGGACGTTGTTCAGCGTTAAGTTCCCGTGATAAATTGAAACCAAATCCAGACCCAGCATCATCCTCAACGCCTAAAAGCAGATCAAGTTATAAACAGACAGACAATGTTACTTCCATAACCATAACCTGCTGCTACATTATGGCTAGTGGTGGAAAAGGTCTAGAACTACAAGAATTTGTTACTAATAATACAGCATCATTACACCATCTGCTGGGAAATCTGCCATCTTTCACACCTTACTGCAATCTCCTCCCCTGTCACAAACTGTACTGATGTAGACCGCCCAAGTGCCATCAGTAGATGAGGCAAGCAGGTAAGTGCAGCTGCCCTGGAAGTGGAAGTGCTTCCTGTCGAAAGTGCGGTAGTGGGCTCCACCCCAGGACATGCACGTGGCCGAGCTCTGAGGCACCCTGACGCTACCCAGCAGACCACCACGCACCAGAGGGGAGGACTGTGAGTCTGGAGAGAAGGGAGAGGAAGCATGAAGCATTTGGGTGCACCAAAGACATTATTATTTGAGAAAAAGAGAACAAAATACAGTGCATGCCACAAATTAGTGCTTAAGCATCATCCAAAACAGGTAGGTAGGTCTACTAAATCTATGCATATATGAGCTCATATGTGCATGCATGTTTTCTGACCAGGAAGGAGAGTGTAGGTGCAAGACAAGCAGGTCTGGTCAGAGGCATTCCTCCAGCTCAGCCCCCACAGGCTGCTGCAGCACTGCTCCATCTGCATCAAGGAGGAGTTATGAACTCCAGGGAACTCCTCACAACTCCATGTAGAGTAACACTGGCCACGCATACCCACTCCTGGCAGGAAGACGATGGAGAGAGATTTGGAATGATGATGAGGATGAAGGAAGTGAAAGAAGAGGGGAGGGGTCGGAGATGAAGAGCTGAAGAGCTTGGTTATTTTTTTCCAAGGGATTATGTGTGCAGTGTCTTATTTTTAGGCATGGTTCATGCAAACTGTGCATAACTAAAGCACGGTCACACAGATTGTGCTGAACGCATCGTTCTCCGGCAGAAGTTCATTCATTTCAGCATAAGAAAATGAGTCACTCTGCGCCATTGCATTGTGTTTGTGCTGTCAGTGTGATGTGTTGAGATACAGGCGCTGCATGCGTTGGATTTTTCCTACGTTTGCGTTGATGATGCATTCGTCAAGTAGCCGGATGATGTGAAAATGTTAACACATTTAGATAAAGAAATTGTTTTAATGCTTTGTGTATTTGGATTGTACTCAACACCATATATAAAATATGTATTTCTCATAACAAAATTGGAATTTGATGTGATTTTCACCAAATATGTTTTTTCCTCCTAAAATTTGGCAGCAGATATCATGTATAAATGAAAGACCACCAGAAAAACTGAAGAAGGTGCCGCTCATGTGGCTGGACCAGTCCAGGCCGGGGTGTAGGAGGAAACGCTCCGTGTGGGGGCACAAGCTGCTTCGGAGCAGAAAACCGTTTAGGGAATATCACTGTCTCGTCACCCAACTGTGTTACAACCTCAGGGATCCTTGCAAGCTTCGATGCACCTGTGTTACGTGGTGGCGATGCAAAGCAGTGCAAAAAAGCCAAACAGTGATGTTTGTCTCCTCACCCTCAGAGCAGCGTGGTCCGCCCCAGCCCTCACAGCATGCTCTCACTGTCTTGTTTACCATCTGACTCGTCATCTCTGGAGGTCTGAGATCAACAAACACATCAGGTGAGAAAAGACGTTATATATTCACAGTACTGCATGTAGTCATTCAACTGCTGTATTGGTCACTGCGGGTATTTCCTTTGCACTCTCATATTCAGGCCAGTAACCTATAAAGTTGTAACTTTTGACCCCATAATGTAAGTTAATAGACTACTGCTGTACCTTCAAAAGAACAGTATGTGCGCCTGCTGAGCAATCGTGCCTTTAAAGAGAGCATGTGACATATTTTTAACCTTTATTTATTCAGGGGAGTTCCACTGGAAGCAAACTTTCTTTTTCAGGAACACCCTGGTCACAGTCACACCTGGAGGCTGCCCAGCACAACGACAGTCTTATCTGCGGCCACTGAGCAGTTACACAGGAGCGACTGGGGTTAGGGGCCTCGCTCAAGGGCCCTCAGTGGTTGAATGCAGGTGGGGCCGGCAGCTCCCTTCACTTTCACCATCCACATAAATCCTGCCGGTCAGGGGTTTGAGCCGGAGACCTTCTGATCATAAGCTCGCTCCTCCAACCATTAAGCCATCACTACCCCAATGTTGGAAAAATTCAATAAAGTGTCTTAATAAAAAAGTATCACTCCAGGGTTGTGTTTCCTGGTAATCTGTTTTTGCACGAGGGAATAACATGCACATGTGTTCCTGTTAATCGCCCTCGATTACACCCACTTCCACACAACTGACACGGACATGATTCCTCACCGTATTCACCGTAGACAAACAGATTGACATTTGCTGAACTTTTTCACTTACTTGTACAAGTAACAGGAAGCCTTGGGGCCCTGTTGTTTGTAGTACAGTGCGATGCCATCATCGCCGCCATGCTTGACGCGCATCCTGTCCACATCCAGCCTCCAACCCTGCATGTTATACTGATACACCTCGGAACAGCTCGCTTCAAGCTGCAGACGTGGGGACAGAACTTGCTCCACTTTCTCCTCCACCGTGTGTTCACACCAGTGTCTGGAGCAAAACACATTCAAGTCATTGTGTAAAGTTGAGTTCATCGTCCTGAATTGTAAGGTCAACCATGACCCTTAACTCT
>JAQFJA010000013.1:20149848-20161980 GCA_029874485.1 Naso brachycentron
GTGTTGTGTTTTACTTCCCTGTGGGGTTTGTGCAATAGATTAAAGCATTTAGTAGAGCTTATAACTGGTCTGCATGACATGAAAAAGCAAAAGAAACTGAGAAAAGTAAGAGAACCTGACAAGAAACTGTAACTGCTGTGCTGCAGTATTTTGGCGTTGGCATATCCTTTCATTTGACCAACCATCACTGAAGGTAAACACTTCTGCTGCTCCCTGTGTTCATAGAGTGCATGCTGCCTGTGCAGCACTCAGCAATCTCACCATGTCTGTTTTCAATCGCGCCGTACATATGCAGCTCATATGCAACGCAGTGAAATGTGGTGAAAAGACGCTGATGTCACTGCTCCGTTTGCCAGTTGTGGTTTTGGGTTTGAGCATTTGTGAGTTTGGTGAGAAACGCTGCGCGGTGTGGGCTGCTGCAGTTGCTGTTGTAGGTGTGGCTGTTTCATATGGATGTCTCCTCGCTCCCCTCGTCAGTGAGCAAAAAACAGTCTGAGAGGAAACTCTACACTGGGAAACGAGGTGACTGTGAAATCCACAGTAATTCACTGTTTTATACACATTGAAATAGTGTAAATAATTTCAAAAGTAGAGTACTATACTATATTTTATGGTAAAAATCAGTTTACCATAGAAAATCACAGTAGAAAATGACTACTGTAGAAAATCACAGTAGTGAAGGACTGCTATATATACCGTATATACTACTATTCAGTTCAGTGAAGTTGAGTTCAACTTTATTCCCCCTCAGGGGAAATTTGATTTACAGCAGTGATTAAAAACACAACACATAAAAAACAAACAAAAAAAACAAACAAACACACAAAAAAAAAAACACAGGACAGAACAAGCAATCAGACTGAATACTGCCAAGAAGTGAAAGATGTGAATGCTCGTTTGAAAAAAACAGTCCACTAGAACATTAGAATACACTAATATTAGAATAAATCATTAGAATATAGTATTCATAGTTGTATGTTAGGAATAGTCTGCAGTTTTTCCAGTATAGCTGATCTTTGGCTGAGCGGTGAGTGTCTATACTCTCTCAGAGATGAGAGTTTAAGTCTCGCTGTGGGAATCCTCTCATGTAAAATAAATTATATACTGTTTATGCTACTACACAGTAAAGAAATCAGCACTGTAAAAAAAACAAACAAACAATAAAGTAGCAAGCACTGTAGTTACACCTTACAGTAAGGAACAGTACAGTAAACAAATATACAGTAAAGAAATAAGCATTGTAAAATCGTTATGGCAAACAAACTGTACATTTTACAATAAAACTACTGTACAATAGTTTTATTGTAAGTATAGGTACAGTAAGTTACTGGCTACTTGCTGCCAGGAAGTTACTGTAAATTTTACAGTAAATGTTTTTCACAGTGTACAATGAATCGCTGGATTTCTGACAGAGCAAGAAAGGCCGAGGCTCGGTCATTTACATAGCTACATTTTGTACGCATGAATGCATGTATTCTATTTATTATTTTAGCCTTAGCCTCGAATTCTCTCTTCGCTTATTTCTCTACTCAACGGCAGGGAAATTTTTAGGCCTAATAAGCAATCAAATTTAAAGACACTGAGTCAGAATTTTATTATGTACACTTCAGATGCAAGTAGTGATAGTTCCCTGAAAAATGACAGAATGAGAACATGAACTCGGTTTCCTCAACTATAGCTACAATCCTGTCTGACAAGACCACATGCTCCTTTTTTATGTCCAATCAGTTACCTGTAGCAGATATGGTGCATTGTGCAGGTTACCTCTGCTGACACGAGGCTTACATCAGGTGGCTGTGGAAAGAGGCAGGCTACAAATAGATCAGAAGGTAATGGGCTTTGGAAGGCTGTAATTGTAGCGAGCCTGATGTAGCGAGTGTTGCCACCTTTTAAAGCTTGGCATGGGCCAGACAGATTACCATCAGGGTGTTATGGTGCCACCTGGCAAACACAACCCTTTCTGTGATCAGTCTAATTTATGGCTACTGGTCACCCAAGAGTTGGCTCGCAGGCTCTTGTCTCAGCATTTGTTTTGTTTTTCTCTGACAAATTACTGCTGATGATTTAAACTTTGTTCTTAACAACAACAACAACAACAAAAAAGAAAATATGCCAGGCCTTTTGAAGAATTCGAGGCTCGTTAAAAAACATTCCCAGATGGATTTTGTTTTAAATCACCTTGATGACTCTCTCCCACAGAGACAGTCAGAGAATGATTTTGTGCTGCTTCTCGTCTATCGAGCTGATTTCAGAAGTTGGATGCTCTTTCATACAGAAAGAATGTGCTAAACTTGGCTCAGCTATAATAACTGCACATTTGTGGGCCTAGTGGACCAAAATTGTCCATTTCCCATCAGAATCCATCAGCAGACCTATAATTAGGATTTTTTTAGGCACACCAGAGGATCTAGTGGTCACTGCATTCATCTGAATCTATCTCATGTAGCCACAGGAGCTGCCCCGAATCCAAACAATTGCACCGCTGTGTAACGTAAACACAAAACTGAATCTGTTACATTCTTCTATCCGTCACCACCGGCTCGAAAACTAAAAACAACTATGAGTCAACAGCAGGAAACCATTGTCAACAATTGGGATATTGTTGACAGTGATTATGAACATGTGCTCCCTGTTTCCCTCCCCTGCTCGGCAACACTGTTGTCTGTCTGTCTGTCACAAAATGCCAGAGTACAAAATTTATTTGACAACAAAACATGTTATTCAACCATCACATGCTACAAGATCACTACTATTGAAATACACTGAGAAAGAGTGGGGTCATTACATCATATCCCATCATTGGTTATCTAATCTACTCAGTTTCTTCCTCCGGAAAGCTTTTATTTTTCTAGGATGTGATTCCACAGCAACTGGTTAGCAACTAGCTGAAACAGCAGAGAAATTTTCAGTGATATTCAGGACATTAGCAAACACACAGTCCCAGGCTCTCACACACACAAAAGCACTGAATCCCTTCAAATATGATTTTAAGGCCTCTTCCACGTAACACAGCCACAATCAAAGCAGCTTTGCACCAACAAAGTAAATCCTTAAACAGCCAGTGTTTGATGGAGGAAAGTGTCTACCGTAACTCAGGACAGATGTGGAGAGGGTCTGACTGTATGAGGCCTGAGCCTCCCTGGAGGTATCGCACCACCCACAGGCATCTGTTCAGGAGATCTGAGAGGCCGACCGGGGATTTTTCTCTGTTTTGGTCCGGCCGTGGATTGTGGTTATTGTTGTAAGGTAAGAGATCTGTGGGGAAGAGGGCATGCAGGCCACTCTCAACACATGAGGATCATGTAAAGCCCCCTCACCTCTGAACCCTCAGTGTGAACAGCTGCCTCGTGTTGATGCAGAGATTCACTTTGATCCACCTTGATCTGGATTGACGAAGACAACTTTATCTTTCCTTTGGAAATTGCATGTTCATCTACCTGTTTTCATTATCTACCTGTTTAGATGAAAAATTTTCCCACCAGGGCTGGATGACCTGCAGGGCCGAGGGGAAAGAAGTGAGCCCCTCCTGAGCCATCGGTGTTCTTCTACTGAGCCCAGTGGTGTAGTGGTGCCTGGAGATGTGGGTACACTCTTAATTTATGCCCCAATTTTTTTCAGCAAAGGATAAATACCCCTTTTAAACAGTGATGTGCTATAAACAGGGCGTGTAAGACTGTACTCTTACATATTTATCCATAAATGGGACAGTAGTCGGCCTATTTGCACATTGTCTCTTAACCTCTGCTGACTGACTTCAGGGAGTAAAGGAGGATCATTATGAAATTAACATTCGCCACAACAGAGGTGCAGATTTTGCAATCAATACTGGCCCACAGTCAGAATACAAGGTGAGACAATTAGATAATTAGGCATTTTGAGTGAACTATTCCTTATTCCTCAGTCCATCCACACATAAAAAAGCAAACAAACAAACACAAAACACAAACAAACTTGCAAGTATTTTGTGGGACAGTAGTTTCTTTTGTTAACAGTCCCTTGGAATAGCTGATTTACAACAGATAGGATCAAATGGGGTTTAGAAGTGGGTTTCCTCAATGCAGCCTAAAAAAAAAAGCAGGTATACTCCGTATACACGCATATACCCCGCACTGACTGAGCCATCGGTGTTCTTCTACATAGTAGCTTATAAGATAACTGAAAGCATTTTTTAATGAATATACACAATTTAAGCATCTTATAAACTACAATAGCAATATTTTGAATATTTTTTTCCCATGTTCCTATACAAAATAGAGCGGTACACATGCAGAAAGCCGTAATGCTTTTGTCAATTTACTCTATAGCCTTGTCACCCAAGGCTTAACAAGGTCGACTTTAGTGTCATTTATCTACATGCAGATAAACTGCTGCATGAGATATTGGTCCTCACAGTTCCCAGCTGCCAGCACATAAAACGTGGTCACTACTCGATAAAAACAGCGACAACCTTGCTACATGCTTGCAATGACAAAAAAAATTTAGACTAAAAGAGCTGATCTGCCAACAGGTCTTTGGCATGATTGAGACTACTGACGTTTAAAGTGCAGTGGGCTCACTAATGTAAACATAGACTGAGATGCAATAATGCATACAATAAATAGATAAATACAGCCAGATAAGGACAGCGTCACTGTAATAAAAGAATAATAAAACCAAAGATACATATATAATTAGATACATAATTTGTGATAATCTTTGCATTCTATCCGTTATTTTGGAGTAAAAAGTTGTATTTCATGTTTACAGTGTCCTCACTTTTCCTAAAACTAGCTGCTTCCACTTAGTAAGGGATTTCCTACAATTCCCAGAAGGCCTTACAAAAATCCACTAATACAGTGTTTCACAACCAGAGTGTAACCTAGTTATTACATTAACATTGTACAAGTGAAAAAATAATTTTGTGGAAGAAAAATTCTGCAGTATAACACTGTTTCTCAGCAACCTCAAGCATGTCTTTGGCACTCCCCTGCTGCAGTTTGACAGCACACACGTAAGCTGAGACAGGTAGATCTAAAATAAGTGAATACCAGTTCATACGTTGACTCAGATATAATTATCATAATTACCTACCAGCTATGGTGAGCTGATTGCAAAGGACACGCCTCTAATCGACACCTTCACACATGGTGCTGCAGGGGACGCGGCTAATTAGCATGTAAGTAAAATGCTCTAAAGAACAGGTGTGGACATTTTTTATTCACAGACAGAAAGAGTAATAAGAAGTACTTTCTGTATGAAAGAAAAGTGAATGCAGTGTGTCTTGTAGCTAAAGCCATTTCTTACATGTGCTACAATGTTTATTCATCTGTAAAAAAAATTCCTGAAGCAGCTTCCTGTCAATAAACCGGCCTTTGAGCACAGCTTAGAAAAAAAAGAGACTCCACTGCACTGAGGAAGCAGTTTGCATCAATACAATCCTCGTAGTTAATTGCTTGTTTCAGTGGATCTCAGATATTCAGCCAAGCACTGCAAAATAGGGAGCCATCTGGCTGCGGACCTCATCAGCCTCTCCTCTTTGCTTTACTAAGATTTCATTTAATCTGGTTTAAGCTGCATGTTTAAAAGTGGTAAAATAATTGGTGGGAGTGGAACCAATGAAGTAATGATACACCCATTCTCTCTTTGCACTAATTGGTAAATGAAATTAATCCGCCCCTCAATTCTGCTGTTGCTAGCCTGAGATTTCCTGCAAGGTCACCAGACCCCACTTAGAGAAAACTTCTCATTTTCATTTTGCATTCGAGCCTTTTTGCTGAGGCAAAGGAAATCAGCACTGTGGTGTTTTTGCTACAAGGCACAGCAGGATAGACACATCAGATCAAACTTGTGACACACAGATCACTGATAGAGCCCAGGGCACTAGCCTGCCACTCTCTCTATGACATGTCACATTGTTTGAATGCCACATATCTTCCATTATCTGAATTAGATAAGATAAAGGTGTTTGGTGAAGCTAGGACATGAGGTGCCTTTGGGCGAGATATTTGACCTCTGTTTGGTATGAGTCATACAGATAAGTGCTTTCATGCAGACATTATGGCTAATTTGATACGTCCACATCAGGACTGCTCATGCCAGAAATGACATCAGTACACTTCGCAGAGGGACGGCACATGAGAAAATCAGTGTAACTGATGGCTGTCGTCCTCTGTGCTTTCATAGATGAAATATAGGGAGCAAGAGCAGAGTCATGGTGATCCAATTCACATGGACTGTCTGCAGCAGGATGGATACTGACTCCCACTGCACAAAACAGTCCCTCATTAATCATTAATTTTACTGGTAATTCATTTCACCACATGCATCATTTGGATGACAGATCGACTCAGTACATGTGCGCTCAGATGGATCACTCTTTCAGCAAATGCTCTCTAGACTTGGTCGAAAACTCAGTGGGTCACTCTGTGTGTATTTTGCCATCTCACTGTGTTGTTTGCACTCCTCTTTGCTCGGCTAAGTATCACTTGGCTGCTATATGGCAAAAACACACCATCCCAGTAGAAACACACACACACACGGTTGGAGCAATCCAGTCCGTCCCCAATTTCTCCTGGGATCTGACTGGAGAGCAGCAGACATTCAGACAGCCCCAGTGAGCCAGACATGGAACATTGAGGAAAGAAGGATGGGAGAGTGCCAGAGGGAAAATACAGGCTTATCATGTAGAAAGCCCAGTGTTTCCAATCAACAAAAAGTTTATGTAAGTTTGCAGAAATGTGTAATTACACCACAACTAGCCTAATTACCAGTCTGACAATGTAGATAAAATGTATTACTTTAGGTTGGCGGGGCGACTTCAGAGTTTTTAAAGGGTTTGTTCCCTCACATTATACAACCCCCTCCCACATTTTCACACGTAACTCTTGTGCTATAGAGTGCCTAAGTCACGCCCCTTCTGGTGGACCCCATGGGACCTTAAGACGGAAAAAATATAAACGCTAGTCAATGGGGAAAGGAAAATTATTTTTTGATCCTGTTTGACTTGAGCCCTGAATTACACGAATGATGTTCATCAATTTAAATGATAATTTTTCACATGAAGAAAGTCTACATTTGTTGTCAAGTGGTCGATGTATTTGAAAATAGGTAATTATAAAGACCGCAACACCAGTCATGTAACTGACATCATGACATTTTCCCTCCTGCCAATGGAGCTGATTAACTCCCTCTACAGCAGCTGCAGATCTCAACATAATCCAATTTATAATGGTTTTCACCTCTTTAAATACTTTAAATACAGCCATGTCTGTACTGATGACATATAATGTCCGAGATGAGACGTGTAGTTCACTGAGCAGTCTCACCAAAAAAAAAAAGTTGTTTCACTTTACTGTTTGACGACAAAAATTGACTTTTCACATGAAAAATTAATTTTTAAATTGCCAACCATCATATGTGTAATTCAGGGCACAAGCCAAATGGGGACAAAAAATAATTTGTCCTTCTTCATTGACGTTCATATTTTTTTCGAAATAAAGTCCCATGGCCCAGAAGTAGAGGGGCGTGACTTAAGCACTTTATCTAACCACACAAACAACTTCTGTTTTGTCAGTTTGTGTTTTTATTTGAAAAAATTCAGTCGTCAGAACCCACTGTCAACCGTTTTCATCTGTGTTATTTTGTTGTTGCTGTTGTTGTTGTTTGTAACTGATACATTATTTTGGAATGTCCTGAATGTAAATTTTTCTATGCTTTGCGCACATAAAACCAAATATGTTTTATCAAGATATCTGAAGTCCTGATTGTCATCCCCAGTTAGCAGGTTTTCCATTGGCCAACACCATTTGTTGAGGAGGGTGTTTTTCCTCTGCATTTGTGAAAAAAAATCCTTTACTATTTAAACTAATACAGTGCTTACTTTAAGAACATTTGAACCTTTCATGGCTTTAACAAAGTTTAAAAAACACTCAATGTGCTAGCATTACTTTAAAATCAGTTTTGCTAATGTAGCTTGTAGTCAATGTCCCCATGAGCTAACTGTTGGTTTCTCTCTTAAAGTTGCAGTAACTTCTGCCAACGAGCTAGCAAGCTAACGTTAGCTGTCACATGAGACTTGTTAGGAAGCAAATCTGCAGCAGCCGTTTGCACCAGCTCGCACTTTATTTTGTTTGTTGTTGCTCTCGCTTTTAACTCCAGTTTGTTTGAGACTGGTGACTTAGGACAGGGAGCACAGAGAGTGTCACAGATTTTCTATTTTTCTGCAAAACCCTTGTCTCGGTGTCAAAGAAAATATCCTGGTAAAAGCAGGGCTTATTGGAGGCCAATTTAACAGCAAATGGTGTCATTTTTCAACCACTATTACACTGTTTAATCAGGTTATACATTATAATGACAAAGTTAAGCCAAAAAGTTGTCTAGTTTGACTTTAACCATGAGATCGACTTACACTGTGTTACGTGAGTGTCATCTTTTATACATGTAAGAAATCTTCAGTGTTTAGCCCTCCCCTGCTGTTGCAACAGGCATCTCGACAAGCCAAGGCCACTTGACCCAACTTCTCTGGCTGCAGACATTTAACCCACAAAAGTCTTGTTTGCCAGCCAAGAAGTACAGAGAATCTACAACTGGAGAGAGCACAAATGAAAAAGTGCACTGTGTAGTATTCAGCATTGTTCAAAGGCAGGATTTTTAAGTTAAAGTATTTTAAATTCCTTTTTTTTTCCAGTTTCCATAGCAAAATCTGTAGTTCCCATTTCACTGGTCCTTTGTTCTGGTGGAGACAGAACTCACAGCAAATAAAACTATTTGCAAGGCTGTATTTGCCATCAGAAGTAAGCAAAAACATTTTTTTGTTATTTCAGATAACCAAGCTGATGATCTGTATGCTGAATGATACAAGTCCTGCCCTGACCAGTATCAGGTACCCATCTTTACCCATCAACCCCCAGTTCACCCTGCCCCCTCACACAAAGTCCAGTGCTCATGAGAATGAGCATGTTGGCCACTCACATGGGATGAGATAACTCACAGCTGGAGCCACAAACTGGGTCTCCCGTCAATCTTCACTGTAGTCACTATGACACTGGAGAGAGGACAAAAGCTTTCATATGAGTCAGCTGTAAAGCTCATATTCTCTCTCAGAAAAGCTCTCCATCGAGTTTACTACACTGGGCCTTTTTATACATTGTACAGTGGGTAAGCAGAGTGGTGGTTAAGTTAACAAGAGACAGAGAGGGAACATTGAAACTAACCAAAACCACAGGATTGCAGACTGTCTGTTAAGGTTTTGCTATCAAAACAAAAATAGCTGAAGGTGATGATAGCATGTTTATTGAACTAAAGCCTGCAAACTTTTTTATGCCTCCCTTTATTTACTGATGGTATAAGCATTATGGTTTGCACTCATGTGTGTGCCACACCAACCAGCCGCAATGTTAAAACCACCTTCCTAATCCTGTGTTGGTCCCCCTTGTCCTTAAACTGACCTATCAAGCCGTGGACACCGGACTTCTGGCAGTGTTGGGGCATTGGTGGCAGGACTTTAGGGTAGGTCCTCCATAGATCACGATTGTTCCGGCACATCCCTCAAATTTGGTTCTGCGGTATTTGGTGCCTGATCAATAAGTTAAGCTCTTTTTCATATTCAAGTTATTTCTAAGCAGTTTTCGTGGTGTGGCAGGGCAAAATTTCCTACAGGGTGGGAGGGGCTACCATCGGGAGTGTTGTTTCCAGGAGGGGGTGCACTTGGCCACATTAAGACGGGGGCAGACCTACTAAAAATGGAAAAATCTTTCGTTTGCAACTTATAAGAAAAAAATCTGCATTTACATGATCAAGCACTGTAGTATGCTGCATGCCAGGCCAGTAGTCGGTGGTGTAACCGTGTAATGACATACCATCGAAGCTGCTTAAAGTTTTATACTTCCTGTTGCTGTAAAGCTCTAAGCAGCCACCAATTAAAGAAATTCAGCCGTAGTTTGACTTCTAAAATTATGATACCAACATTTGAATCTGCCTCAACAGACTGTCGTCATGTTTGGCTTGCTTTGGGTGCACTGCGAAGAGTTTAATCCAAGTGTGGTTGTGGCTAGAGCGGAATGCATTGACTTGTGTTAGCATTAGCATTAGCATGATTACCACTGTCACAGGCTTTGCAGTTTTCCAGTTAACACAAACAGAAAGAAGGTTGCAGTTTCAAAGGATTACACTCTGGAACCCGATTTCAAAAGTTTGCGGTTTCAGGGGCACCAGCACGCTGTTGTTTGATGCAAAAACTTGCAGAACATTGTAATGAGATGAACATGTAACAAGATAATCCCTGTGTTATTCAGTTTCTAAACAACTGCACACAGTCCAAAACAACTATGTGCAGGTGCTAAGCCAAAAGAAGTCAAAGTGTTACTCACTTCAACTGTCAGGGGTTTTAATGTTGTGGGTGATGAGAGTGGATTTGCCATTATCACTCACTCACTCACTCACTCATTCACTCACTCACTCAGGACAGCAGGCGCACAAACACGTGGAGCAACATCCATCCTTCCCAGAAAAGTCATTAGCTCTAAGATTTTTTCTCTGTGGGCGCCATCAGATGTGAGAGATGGATGAGCTACTAAGGTTGATGGAGTGCACGCACACACACACACACACACACACACACACACAGTGTAGACATGGTTGGGATTCCTCAGCAGGTTCCCTCCCTCTCTTGACATGTTGTTCAAGGTTTAAGAAACTCTTCCTCCACCCTGAGGACTCACAGCAGCCACTCTTAGCTTATTACGGAACCCTTCCAGTGACTAATTATAGTGTCAGCCTATCTGCATCCATTCCTACGTCCAGCTGTTTCACATGCTCCCCGTTTGTTGCTGATAGCAAAGCAAACTTTACTCTTACTGGATGCAGGAAACAGTCATATTTCTTACTAACTTCTTACATTATTTTAATGGATGGGTTCTGTAGGAGCTGAGTGGGAGCCCATGGCAAGAGAAGCACTTCTGATAATGTTATGTAAGTCCCGTTGCACTTAAGAAGGTTTACCTGTGTGTTCTTTACCAAGGGATATTGGAGTTCCTGGCAACATTGCCTGATCTAATGCAGAAATTTGAAAGAAACTGAGCCAGAGAGAGAAAAATAGAACTGAAGACAAAGAAACCAGCAGAAACCACAGGGAAGTACAGCATGGGGAAGCAGTAAGTGGGAGAGGTGTGTTCTCGAGTCTATCAAAACAAAGCCATCCGCCTTTTTCAAGCTCAGTTGAACATTAAATCACTCTAGGCGAAATATGACGGTGTTATTTTTGCTGAGCTCCATTGAGAGCTCCTTGAGAGGTAAAGACTGAGCGTAGAAGTTGAGCCAAGAAGACTAAAAGCGTTTGTTGTTTTTCAGCATGTTGATCCTGAGTGGAATCTAACCTCTCTGTGCTGTTCTGTACAACGCTGGAGGTCTGCGGCGGGAAGTCACTCAAGGATGAAGTTAAAGGCTCAGTACACAACTCTCAAGGGCCCGTTTTCTGTCTCATTATTTTTGCTCTGGCATTGATTGCTGTAGGATGGAGCTGGGGAGGATGTCATCTGTGTCAGATTTATAATTCATGCGTCTGGCCGTCTGCTCCTCACCAGTTTGTGTTTGTGTAAACAACATGACGGGGGACAGCAGGAAGCTCTGAGACTAAATCTGGATGCTCCATTGTGCTGTGAGCTCCACCCGATTAGCTCTGTTTCCAATCAGCAACTAGTGGACCTCCCATGATGCAGCTGCATATGCACACCATGCTTTTCAAATTCCTCTGACTTTCAGCAACTAATTTATTGTACATTGTCATTAACATTATCAGCCTTCACCGAGTCCAGGGAAGCAGACTGGACACAACACACAGTCAAACACAGTGCATCCCCGTTAATTAATACTTCCAAAGTTTAATCAGAGCTGATGCGGCTTATTGCTGCCCAAACTGCTCCAACCTCAAGCTGAACTCTAACTTATCAGCTTTTAAGGAGTATACAGTGTTATCTATGCCCAAGCTAATGGGAAGCATGAAATTTGTGTTAAAATGTGCTTACTCAGCTCTACAGTATAAAGTAGGGGCTCTTGAGCTACTTACCATCCTCATTCTATTCACTGTGATGTATCAAAGAGAATCTCTAAAGCCAGGTCATTAATTCAGCAGGTTATAGCGATAATAAGCACACATGT
>JAQFJA010000013.1:20173112-20187926 GCA_029874485.1 Naso brachycentron
GATTGAGCCGTTGTGGACACACGCGGATCAAGTGAAATCCCAAGGTAATGCAGTATTTATCCCTCCGTCACCTCTCATGTCTTCTTTTTATCTCCCCATCTTGCCTCCATCACCCACACTCTCCAGTAAACACATAGCTAAACAAACAGAGGCGAATGCTGCATTTGCTTTATTCACATACAGCAGTCGCCCTGCTTTTCCAGTCCAATAATACACCCTCCATTTTTTTTTTTGGCTTAATTGCTTCTGGGCTCACGTCGGAGCCGAGAGTGGAAAATTCCACAGAGGTAAGATAACTTCGCTCCCGAGCTGCCTCGTTTGAAATTAAAGGCATGTGTGGAATTTCATGCCAGAGCTCTAACATGGAAGAGACCAAGATGGAGATGAGGGCCTAGATGTCAGGGGGAACAGAGGAGAGAAATCTACCACTCTACTCTCTTCACCACTGCTTTCCATATCTGACTCCTCTCTCACCTCGTCTCCCTTCGCCGTCCCTCCCCCCCGTGTGGGCTGGGAGAATAAAGGCATTATAGAGGCTCAAGCCCGGCTGCACATGCCCCAAATACCTATTTAATCAAAAGAAAATAAACCTGGCCAAATTCGCATATTGGTGTCTGCATAAGGTAACCTGCCTTGTTGGCGGAGAATTGAAACCTGCTGTTGGAGTGAGAAGGCTTCTGGCCCGTGTCTCCTTACCCCCCCGCCTGCTCCCTTAACACAGCAGAGGAAGGCGCACTTTGCTCTCAGATCCTACAATCTGTTATATAAAATGAACCCAAATGAAAACATGACTTGAAACTCACATTCTTATCAAAGGCAATTTTGAATAAACAGCGTTACAGAATTGCCTTTTTTCCACATTCATGGAAGGGGAAGGATAATGAAAAATGATAAGAAAAATAATCTATTTCGGGAGTTTCGTGCCTTGCAATAAGCAAATGTTTTTCTTTCTGTAGCAGTTGTGCTTTCAGTGCACTCCAGCATCCAGCTTTCCAAGGAATCCTATCTGCCTCCACATCAGCTGAATTCGTTGCAACCCTCCATCCCCGACACAACAGCTTCTGGGGCTTTCTCTGAACCACATCACAGCTCTTGTTACAGGGCATTTGAAGCTGGATTTTTGCGGAGAACGGCCTCTGTCCAGGAAAAAAGCATCAACATCATGCTGTTCTCGGCCCTCGCCCGCATGGCCTCTTCCTCTCCTCTCGGCTGCATTTTCCCAGACAGAGCTATCGTGTTACCATAATGAATCACTTTGGAGGAAAGGCCCTTCTCTCCCGGGGCCCCAGTCAGGGCTCTTTCCCCCTTCTTAATTCTTGTCTCTTCTCTGTCCTTTTTCTTTTCGTCTCACTGCTTTTTTCAAGCCTCTCTCTGTCTATTTCTGCTTAGACAAGACCTCTAATGAACTCCACCCAGCGACAGTGGAAATGCAGCGTCTTAACCAACATCTGTGTCTCCTAAAGTCCCAGACAATGATGCTCTAATTGAGGGGCCCCTTCAGACAGATGATGGGATGAAGGGATGCTTCCTCATGCAAAGGACAAGTGGGCCTGAAGGTATTAGACATGCAAAATCTAAACATAACCTAAAGCCGAGGCCTGAAATGAATAATATTAGGCTGGATAATAGGTTTGCTTGACATGAAAGCCCCAGGCAGCTTGACCCTCATAACATTTCTTGATGAGACCTTTTGACTTTGCTTGAGGGGAGCATGCAAGACCCAATAATGCTTGATTGATTACTGCTATTAAACATAGAGGCTTATGGAGTGAAATGTTAAAGTATAGTGATATTGCAGCCATATTTAAGGCTTTACAACAATAATACTGAGCACATAAAATACTGAGTGATTCATTGCTGTGGCATAATCTTTAAAGAGAAATGTTCCTGCACTAGTTTCTGAACTGTCGGTTATAGCAGAGCAGCTTCACCCTCCTCAGGGAGTTAAAGGAATAATTCACCTTCCAAAAAACTGTGACAGCGTTCAACAGCTGATAATCCATCAAAAAGGCAAATATCAGCTCAGAATATGCAGTAACAAGACATGTTAGAATGATTGGCATTTTTCTAACTTTTCCTGCACATGAAAAATAGACTTGAACTTTCTGTGTAATAACTTATTTTATGAACAGTAACTCACAAATGACTTTCATATCCGTTTGTTGAAAGGTAACTGACAACAAAGGCTAAAAGTCACTTTTTTTCAAAACTGACTAGTATGTTCTCAGGTGTGGACATAAAGCAGATTTTACATCTGCTGCACAATTTTAAGGGTGCAAATCTATTTCTTGGTGACTGTAGTGTAACATTATGATTTATTTGATATTAAAAAATTTCTAAAAACTTATTAGTAGGCTACATTTGTGTATGTTAGAGTTACTTTCTATGTTTTATATGTTCATATAAAAACCAAACTAGAATTTTTGTAACCAACTACCATCATGAATTGAATTAAGAATAACAGATGCAAATTGGGAGACAACTTAAAAATCTGTGTTATCACGAAGCCTATTGAGATTTTTTTGAAAAAAATCTTGATGATGACTCTTTAAGATATCTGAAAACACCTTTGAAAAAAATATTAAATGTTAAAAATAGCCTTCTGGGTTTGCAATGGTCATTAGGTACTTCTCTTTTGAAAAATAAATTTTGTTATGATTTTTACATGAGAGGCACAGACTGAAACAAACTACAGGCTGGACATTAAAATGCCTTTTTGTCAAAGCAAGGCAAAGTTCAGAGGTGTAACTGGCTGGTCTATTAGCCAGATACTGCACAATAGAGCGGCTTTAAGCTGCATAATCAATATTTTTATATGCACATGGAGCATTTTAGTGATGTTCGGTTTATTATTTTGGTTTTATGGCCTTAATTTTTATGTTTTGGTTCACTGTCATCATTGACATCAGAGTTACTGGCTGCAGCAAAGGTTGCCAGCCGTCCCTTAAAATGCAGAATTGTCCTATATTTGGAAACTAAAAGACGTGTCCCTTATTGAACTAACAAAGGACACATTTTGTTTTGTATTTTTTAGAATCAGTGAAAGAGCAGTTTACATGGGAAGGAAATGTTGCTCTCCCTCTCTCTCTCTCTCTCTCTCTGAATGTTTTGGGAGAGAATGTGCTTCTCACAAGATGTGCAAGAAGTGTTGCTACAATAAACCTGTGCACTGTTCCTGTGACAGGGCTTTTTTTTTTTTTTTTTGTTAAATCTCTTCATGTAGCACAGTGATATATTTTCACAGCTCACTGTCAGTGAATATTATTGCACAGTAAGTATTAGGCCACATGAAATTTATAAGGCTGCAGAGGTTGAATTAAAGCTTGGATGGGTTAGTCTCCGTCAGTGTGTTTATGATTATGGTACGTATAAGACTTCTTAATCAACTATATTATATATTTTGAAACAGTGCAAAAGTATCATGCAGTAATGCAGGTGTAAGGTGTATATTTATTTCCACTCCAGGGAGGTGGCAACTCTAGAGCCTGCAGCAGGTAACTGCCTAAATTCTCTGTATGCTATAAGTAATATCTGGTAATCGGTAACTATAAAAGGTTTGTATGTTGATCCATATTTCCTTTCCCTGTGGGTGGAAACCAAAACAAGGCTTAATGAACTGTAAAAATCTGACTAATCATACTTAGTCACTCTTAGTGAAAGCTAATGTCCCTCTGTGACTGTTGGGTGTGTAATTATGCAGCTATTTGCAAATATGTTTACCTTATTTGCTTTAACAAGATGTTTTATTCTGTCATATACTTAACAGTTAAAAGTATGACACTGACCACTTAAAATTTATTGGCTGATATAAGTGTTGGATTGAGTGTCTTCTCATGCTAGTAGATGGTGGCCTAACTAGGGGATTATTTTGGCCCATTCTTAGGGCCAGACATGACCAAGAGAAACCAAAATAAACTGCACACATTGAGAGAAAGTTGACGAGTTAAAATAGTGCAAGTCAATCAGGTCAGCTAGTCAACCAGCCAGCTTATCACCTAATCAGGTAGTCAGTCTTCCATGGACAGTAAGTGGGCCGCTGCTCTCTGATCCAGTGGGCCTCACTACATTCCAAAGGCTCTAATAAGACCTTGTCCCACTCTGTGAGCTGATAGCGGCTTCATTAACCACACTATGAACCTGCACAGGAAGCAGATAGGGGGTTGTATTACGCAACAGGAACAAGGGCCAGTTTAATTGGAGGCAACAAGGAAGGTAGGAGTTGGTGGGAGAGGGGGCGAGGAGGAAAGGAGAGAGGAGAGGCGGTACACTGCGTTTCATCTCTGCATTTTCTACTATTCTCCCTGATCTTGAGGAAATCAGATGGAGGCGAAGGGAGAGATGAAGAGAAATGTGCCGCAAAAATAGGATAATACTCCTGAGGATGAGTTTATGTTTGTTCCTGCACAGCTAACCTCAATCCTGTTGTGCTGATGGCAGGCAGTGGCGCCGTTAGAGGTGAGGAGTTGACATGTTTTACAGAAGCAGGCTTGAGAGGTATTTTCATGTTTTTTTTAGGAATTTGGGTTGATTCTAAGTATAGATACTTCCATAGCTCAGGGCCTATATTTATCCAGCCTCTCAGTGTAGATTTTTAATGTCAGAGTGCAAGAGGTGATACTAGATCTGCTCTGCCAGTTTTAGCTACAGAGATAAATAGAAGGTGTAGGCCTTGTTCTGTGTGACAACAGGCACTCATGGTGATGCTGATAACAGAGATGGAGTACTATTGCCCTATTTATGCATTTGAGTAAAATGTGATTCCCCTCTCATGATGCATAATCAACGCATCTGGATGAGTGCATGTGACATTGAGGGCCTGTGACTGAACACTGAGTGCCATGGATTACAAACAATACAGATCTATGTATGCCTGCCAGCAGAGCCACTCGCAGCTCATGCTGATACACAGAGCTGCCTTTGTGGCTTCCTCCCTCACGTCCATATTTTCCTAAACTGAGCCCACCAAGTTAAGAACTTGTTTCTGTCCTTCCTATAGTATCTCAACCTTTCAAGGACTCAAGAATTAAAGCATTGATCCATGTTGCTTTATATGCCATAATGCAGTGATCAGTGAAACCTCATTAGTGCCATCACATTTTTTTATGCAGTGTAAATGTTTTAATTCAAAGATATCATGTTTGATATATTGTTAGAAGAATAGCTTAAAACAAAAGTTAGGCTACCGACAAAGGAAAACAGGAGAATAAAATCTAGTGAGACTTAGCTGGAAATAACCACATCTAGCCTTGATTAATGCTATATAAAACCAAGAAAGATTGTTATGTGCACTGGCAAACAGAATGTAGAGATATATAATCTATAGACAAAGAGGTCAAATATCCAATTTTTACAACCAAAAAGGTGACAGATTATGAATATTACATTATGTCCTTTAACCACAAAAAATATGTGAACATGTTAGATTGTGAATGAGCCATTTACAGCTGCTTGTTGCATGATAACCAATTAGCTTTAAGTTAATGGTTGTTAAAACTTGTTAAATTTTATTAAACTTACACTATAATGTATATCTGTAAATATTTGTTATATGTCTTTTCTTGAGTTGTATACTTACATTATCCTCAAACAGGAGTTCCCAAACTTTGCCGTGTCAATGACACCCATACAGCATTAGCCTCTGGTGAGGACCCCACTGTTGCAAAATTTCTTATATTGTGGTTGTGCCTATTTTGCAGCTGAGTCATCTTCAGTCAAGTGGTCTGATGGTCTTTTACCTCTCAAATTCTTTTCCATTTTAGTTCAAGGTAGTTTTCAGCGCCATGACAACTTTCTGGTATATCAGAGTCACTCATAACAGCTGCTCGAATCTGATTGGCTTGAGTAGTGTGTGTTATTTTTTTTTATTGAAAAATTGGCATTGAAAAAAAGCATATTTACATATGCATTAATTAACAACATCTGAAAAGAATTATATTGAAATGTTACTGTCACAAATCATGTTAAGTACTGATTTTTATTTTTGTTCAATCCCCCCACCCCACCCTTCCCTCCAAGTTTCTGCGACCTTTCCAGCACCCCCTGGTGACCCCCCAATGTGGTCAGGACCCCTACTTTGAAAAACACTGTCCTGAAATTCTCAAACATTTTTCAAACCCAGTTAAATTTATTTCATTTAAGGTGAGCGGGCGTGTCATCTAGCTGCCTGTCACTAACTACTTGAATTAGCAGTCAGAGAGTGAGGAAGGAAGTGAACAAATTTAACTAAATGTAAAGTGAATTAAACTTAAATGCATGTCCTTGTCTGTGAACACTGCTGCCTAAGTCAGTCTGACAGATTTTCATCTGCGGTGGTGGCTGTTTAACGTTGAAATAAACACATTCTGCTATATGTGTGTCTTTTTTTTTTATCACTTTGAGAGACCTTTAACATCAGAAATGATGTGTATTATGCATTAAAAATAAGGGTTCAGAGAGGCAATCGAAACAACATGGTTGACTTTAGGATGAAAACATATTTAAATGTATCAAACTGTGGAAGAATCAGGACACTTCGATTGCTGGTAGAATGTGTAACATGTATCAAGATTTCTTACCAAAGTGGCCCCAAGCTTGAGGTCCTTTCCTGCATAACATACCCCCTCCTTTCTCTCTCTCTGCCTGTCCTTTCTCGCTCCAGCTATTCCAAATAGAGCAAAAAAAAAAAAAAAAAGTTAAGTAATAGATTACCTTCCCTTTAAGGTAATTGTTAATAGTAGACTGAAAGTTGAAAAACACATTTTGATACAGTTTTGTGTTGAAAAGAAAGCATTACTTTCTGTCCATTTGCCTCGATCCATTAAGCCTGAAAACATCAGATTTTCTGTGGTTACTGCGAACCCTTTATAGGGCAGCATGGACATCTGACCATCGTCTCTCAGTGGCTCTGCACAGACTGGCAACTAAAATAATGTCAAATGTAGCTTCAAGTTGAGTGTGGCATTTCAAATAAGTTCCTCTCTGTAGGGCACCAGCAGCACAAGGCTTGTTTTCAGTCTGTCTCATTTCATTTCCGTCGTTCCTTCTGATGCACAGATCTCCAATTTGCACTTACTGGAATACAGTGAGGCGGAGAAAAAAACAACACCCCAGTATTTCAGGAATTCACCAGCCACCTACAAGTGACATCTGAAATTAATTGTGCATGGAGGAGTTGAGGGAGGAAAATGTTTTCCATAGAAGTGAAACGCGTGGAGGTCGCAGACTACACTGCAAGAGCAATACCACTGAAGGAAAACAATCTTTTACACTGAGGGAGAATGAAATACTGTGGCTTTGATTGGAAAAATAATGGAAAAAAAGAGGAGCCCCAAGTTTCTGATTATAAAAACAGAGTCTCTGAATTGTATCTTTATGATTTCCTGGAATGAATTCCATTATGTCTAAATGGAAACCAAAGGAATGCAAACACATAAGAGTGTCTGGCCTGAAAAGATGTTAAATTTTAACATATGCACATGCATTATATTTGTGCTGCAAAACAACAAAACAATAGTGATTGGATTTAACCATATAAACTTCACAGTCTAGCTATGAAAAAATACACCCTTTCAGGACTCAGTCATACAAAATCGTATGTTTTAAAGATGTACATGTACGTATATTAGTGAAGATGATTCAAAAACTGGGACCTTGTGCTGCAGCCCCACGATGCCCACTAAACAAAACAGAGCTCAAGCTGCAGGTGGAGGTTGGAGAAAGCTCAACTTTGTACAAATGTCTGCTGATGCAATGTGAGCGAATATGTGGCGAGAGTCAATTGTACTTGTTATATTACCCACAGAAACAGAAACACATTGTTAATGCTGAGTTAATGCTAAGTGAGGATCACTTACAGTGCAGATACAGCACTGCACTACTAATCTAGCAGGGCCGCCGTGCCCCTTCTTTTTGGCCTTTTGCCACTCAAATTTCATGCCCTGCAGCCACAGTGCCCCTGGTGCCCCGCCTGCACTGGCCCAGCGTTATTACAGTTATTTTGCCATTTTCCCCTCTGTCTCACTTTTGTCATTACTGTATTTAGACATGTGATATTCTGGTTTATTATTGGTCAAACACTGCGGAAACACTGAGTGGTGAGTTCGATTTCTACTCTTGTATAAACCACTGGCAGCAACACTATGTTTGACCATAGTTTGACACAAATCTACCATCACCCAACTTGGAGACTTAATCAAAACTCACCCTGATGCTGCAAAGCTGGAGAGAACGGGGAAGGTTCGAGAAGAGATGGAAGACTGAGCAACTGAGGTAAAGAGAGTTTGATAAATTAGTTGTTACATGCCTAACAGAAATATAGCTGAGCCTTAATGTTTGTGACATTATGTGTACATTAAAACAATAATGTTAACTAACTAGTTAACAGTTAGCTGATGTCTTTATGTAAGGAAGGGTAAACACCAGTATGCTACCTGGCCTCGTAAATCTGCCACTTGAACATTACATTTGCTAATTTTTTTCCCAGCAGCGACCGTGCCAAACAAGCAGTGGAGGTAGAAATGTTTTAAGAAAATGTTTTGAGGGATGCACCTACAAACTGCAGATGCTGGACACGTATTTTTAAGTGAGCATAAATAACCTTTGGACTCAGAGTGCGTTTATAAAGTTTTAACTCAGGAGGAGTTTGTGTTGGTATATTATAAGTATTGGGTATTATGCCAGTAACCAAGCTTGGGAAATAAACAGCATTTATTTCACTGTTAGTTATACTATATTTCAAAAGGAAATTAAACCAAAGTTTAATTCATTACTACGGCGGACTTAAAATCTTTGTTTTATTTGATGTCCTTGGTGCCCTGGCATTTGGCCTTTGTGCCCTCAAAAAACTGGCAGCACCAAAGGCCAAGTGGTCTAAAATGACAAAATTCCAGGCCTGCTCCAAAGTACTGTACAAGTGAAATTCTGACCTGTTTGTGGCTCTGGGGGGAAGGACAAGGATCACCACAGTAATTACAATTTATTCTGAGGGGGACATGAATGCACGGAGGAAATTTTGTGGATTTCAACCCAACAGTTAATGAGATATTTCCGGACTAAAGTGGCTGTGAAATATTCAGCAACCTTAAACTGAGACTATTCTTTATTCTGTAGCCTTCATACCTCCTAAACCTACTTTCCCTTAAACACTGCTGTAGTCCCCTGAAAGCTGAGTGTGAACTTGAACTCGCCTTGTGGCTGCATGTCCATAAGAGTGTGTATCTACTCAGCCAGGTCGGTTCAGTAAAGGGAGCCAAGGCTGAAGCTGACGTGCAGACTCTCACACAGCTGATAAGGCCCTCTCTTGCCGCGGTGCAGACTGTAGATTAAGCTCTTATAGAAAAGGGAGGAGAAATCTGGCTTGTGAGGATGAGGAGGGAGAGCGGGATGTTAGTGATCACCCCCTAGCACAGGGCCAATGTTATTATCTCTGCAGCCCCAACGCTGTTAACTCAACCCTCTTTCCAGTCCAGCTGTCCCTGGAAAAGCCTCGTCTATACCCTCCTTTAGGAGCAGCTCACAGACAGCCAAACATTTTGGACGCAAGCCTGGTGCTGTTTCAGGGTCCATTTCCAACACAGTGGACTAAGCTGACAGAGGTATATATATCACTAGTGAATTTTCAGGTCTCCTATCCATTCGTTTTCATGATTTTGCTTTCTAATGTTTTGTAAGGTATGGAATTCTTGATAAAGCTTCATTCATTTTACAAGACTTTGAGAGCAGCCTTCATGTGGAAAGTATCACACAGAATTGTGATACAAGCCTTTTTACACAGAGATACTGCAATAAGACAGATCCATCATTACATCACCTTTACTTTTTCACACTGAACAAACACTTTAAGTGTTCTGAAAGCAAAAAAGGTGTAAGGTTAAGTACAACAGTGTCGGCTTCCAGTGGCTCCAGCTTCCCCTTTTTACACAAACACTGATCGGTAGTGTTGTAGTACTTGAGATCAGTCTTGGTCTTGAGACCAGTCTCAAGACCACTTTTTGGTGCCTCTGTCTTGTCTCGTAATCAACTGCATTTTGTCTCTGTCTCGGTTATAGCGGACTCAGGATTTCTGATCAAGACCGGTCAACACCACATAGAATTTATTTGTTAACACAATTATTTTGATAAGATGTAAAACTTCCTAAGATGTAAAACTTTTTGATTTGTTTAAGTTTGGCTACCTTATCATAGAAATTTCATATGCAAAACAGCATGTAATAGGAAGTACTTGGTAGGTTGCAGGTTTTGCAAGGCCGTGGTTACCGAGATGGCTGGGAAAACATTCAATCCTCTATCCCCACCTTTAAATCAGAGGAAAAACATTTAATGGTCTCAGCCCCTTAAAGTTTTGGACTTGTCTTGGTCTCGGAACACTCTGGTCTTGGTCACATCTTGGTCTCTATTAGTGTGGTCTTGACTACAACACAATTGATCAGCTCTGTTAATACATCTGCTGTTGGCTTAAGGCAGGACAACAATGTACTCCTAATTCATATTCTTCCATTTCATACAGAACGGCGAGGTGCAATGACAGCCAATACTCCCTCCATGAAGAGGCTGCGCAAACGGGGCTACGAACTTGCTACTCCAGCCCAACTGATGCAAATAAAAGTGAGTAATGTCGCCACTTGTGGAGTTAGAACATTTGTATCTTTGTCTCTGTCTTTGTCTCTCAGTTTGCAGGCCAGGACTGCTCGTGAGCTTTTCTCGACGTGGCAGCTGCAAATCTAGAGAGAAAAATGACAGAATTCATCCACACAAACTTTGACTTGGCAGGATTTTGTAAAAAATATGAACCTCGTGCCTGTGCTCAAAACCACAGCCTTCTTGTTGTGAGGGGACATCACACATCACTGCATGGCTTTGGCACCTATGTTATGGAACATATTATAATCTTACAGGAAAACTGATATTGTATACCTGCATACATACACATACAGTATATGAGGGATTGGTCTCTAAGTTAAACTGATGGAAAAATGGAATTCATTAATGGAAGTGTACAAAGTGAGCACACTTTCTATTTTGTCACATGATATGTTCTTTCAGTCAGTCTGTAGCAGGTCAGCTAGAAAATACAAAAACACGGCTATTCTCTGCGGGACAGTATGTGAATCAAGTACGTAATACATAGTTATTATGTTTATTATTATTATTATGTTTACAGATGGGAAACCAGCAACTTCATATAAACTTATCAATGCTCACTTAGTTTTAACAAAAACTGTCTTAGAACTCCATTTCCATTATTCCTGTAATAAGTCCATCCATCCATCGTCAACCGCTGATCTGTGGCTTGGTCGTGGAGGCAGCAGTTTTTTAGCAGGGGGCCCAACACTTTCCTTTCCCTGGCCACATCAGCCAACTCTAACTGGGGGATCCCAAGGCATTTCCAGATCAGTTCAGAGATATAATCTCTCCACCCGGATCTGGGTCTGCCTGGGTCTACCTGATCCTCCTTCCAGCTGGATGTGCCTGGAAAACCTCCATAGGGAGGCTACCAGGAGGCATCCGTATCAGATGCCCGAACTACCTCAACCGGCTCCTTTCAACACAAAGGACCAGCGGCTCTACTCCAAGGTCCTCACGGATGACTGAACTTCTCACCTCATCCCTAAGGGAGATGCAAGCCACCCTCCTGAGGAAACCCATATCAGCCGCTTGTATCCACGATCTCGTTCTTTCGGTCATGACCCACCCTTCCTGGCTATAGGTGAGGGAAGGAACAAAGATTGACTGGTAGATCGAGAGCTTTGCCTTTCAGCTCAGCTCTCTTTTTGTAAAAACAGTATGGTAAAGTGAGTGCAAAACCGCTCCCACTGCACCAATTCTCTGGCCAATTTCCCGGTCCGTAGTCCCCTCACTCGTGAACAAGACCCTTAGATACTTCAACTACTTCACTTGGGGTGAGGACTCATTCCCTGCTTGGAGTGGACAGTCCACTGGTTTCCTGTTCATAAGTGCAAAAGTATTTCATTCCTTCAAGGACAATTCCTTGGAAATAATTAAGAAACTACTGAGCTGTAAAACAAGTGCTAGCCTGAAGGAAGAACTAAAGTCTCAACTCCTACATCTACATACTATACATCAAATGCATTTTGGACTTAAAGGCACAGTGGCAGCTTAAATGAAACAAAAAAGCCTATGTGATGGTATAAATGCAGCAGCCTGAGCTCTGGGGACTTGCGTCACATGTATATATGTGGCATCACACATGCATTCTCCAGTCACGGTTTAAAGGCACCCTGGAGAGCTTGGTGGATTGCCTCAGATGAGAGGGGTGCATTTCCTGGTTCCTTATCGCTGTGGTACAATAGCCATGTGTGTTTGTGTGTGTGTTCCATGCACCCATGTGACAGTTCATCTTCTGTCACAGCAAGCAGTCACTGTCTCAGGGGGCCTGAACTGGCCTGTGCTGAATAGCTGTAGCTTCTCTACTGTCCAGTGAGAGAAAGAATGTGCAAACCACCAAGCTCGCTGACACTTTGGGGCTTTGGTTGCTAGTTACTCTGTGCCAGGCTCCAATTAGGCAGCCATGCATCCCACACTGAAACAATGGTCCTGTTGGTGGGTACAGTAAGTCCCAGGCTTTCCCATACAGTGTGAACACATAGCTGAAATCATCAAGTTAGTCGCCTTTACCTCAAATTTTCCCTGTATGTAGTGACATGTAGCACAGGCTGCTGCTTCTTGACTGGAGTCACTTGAACGCTGCTTTTAATAACTTCATTTTCATTCACTGCCTCCACAGTTATGCAGTAGAAACCCTTCAGCCTGAGATAATAATGACGTCAGAGGCATCACAGTACAGCAAGTGCATTTCAGTGCTCCCTGCTCCACTCATCAAGTGTTATACAAAGCCAACTGAGTTGTTGATGAGTGGGGAACTAGGGAGTAATGGAAGACTGGGTCCCCCAGGGGCCACCAGGACGCTTGTCCCTCAACCAAGGAAACCAGCATAATGACCTCTCATAATGATGCAGGGACAATTCATGGAACTGCAGGGGAAGTGCTTTTGAGATTGTGTTCTCCACACTGCGCTCTCATCTTTGTGAGGTAAATGGAGGTAAAGTAAAAGGAGTGGCATGGTGATTGGATGGCGTGATAAAATAACTTCTGAAAGTGTTCCTACTGATAAGGCCTCCAGATCAAACACTATGTTCCACATGAGCTAAACCCTTTTCCTCCAGCAGCAGCATGTGAGAGAAGTTGCTTAAGAGTTAAACATTTGTAGGGTGCATTTAACCTCCCGTGCATGCCAAGACCGTTTTAATTTCTTGTTGTTTTTCCTGCTTTTCTCCTTCGCTGCATTTCCTCAAATCCCTCCCATGTTTTTCAAACCCACAGGCCACCTTTTTACATTCTTTCAGGCTCTGAAGACACATTAGGAGCCAAGAAAAAGGCAGCAACATAAACTCTGGCCGTCGCCCTGCTGAACCTCTGGACTTCCTGAGAAAGGGCCAATCCATCTTGGACTTTTCGTCAGTTTTCCTAATAAATCAGAGCCCACAGTGTGCCGCATGCAATCACCCTGGAGGAAAATCACTGCTGGGCAGGTTAATCAAACACAACTTTGGTTCCTTTGCAGACTTCACTCGGGACTGGCCACATAAAACCTTGACACTACAATGTTTGACATGAGCTAGTGAAAAATATGATTCTCCTTGATTCTGACCTGTGGCAACCTTTTGGCAAGTGGTCACAGTTTCTATCTAGCCCCATAATTACCCCATAAACCGTTTAATGAATGAAAACAGTGCCATCAAAGAGGGTCTATAAATTAGAAAAAACAGCTCAGCACATTCTTAACCACCAAATACAAATCATAAGATCCACAGCACTGACATGTAGCTACTTCAAATGAACCCTACAGTACGCAGCAGACCCATTTAATCGAAATTCTTCTGAGGTGTTGATTTCCCCACCCAATGCTTCTCTAACCACCACGTTTCATAACCACTCTGCTGCTCCACCAGAGCAGATCCAAGTCAGATACTCACTCATGGAAATAAACAAACTCTGCAAACCTCAAAGAACGCTGCCACTCCAAGTGGAGAGGAAAGAGATGGCCGAGATAGAAAGAGAGCCACATTGAATTTGAAAGAGAAAAGTAAGCTCCAAGAGAGGAGGCAGGGACAGCGAGTGAAGTTCAAAGGCAGAGGGGTGTTAGGCAGTGATGGGCTCTCCCCTACCTCACTCCTTCCCTCCCATTTGTACCGTGCCCCCGTGGCAAAGGCTGGATGGGTGGTGGGAGTGTGGGGGAGGCAGGTAAAAGTCTATCCTCTCACCCTTATGACCTCCCACAGCAGAGAGCGGAAAAACAGCTGTGGGCTGCACACTCCCCACTCCTCAAACACTATCCCATGGGCCTGAAACACACATATACAGACACACTCACGCACTCTCATAGGATGTGAACCTGAAGACAAATGTGCACCCTAAGGTCTTTTCTCCTTCCTTGATGACACACACACAGACACACACACACACACACACACACACACTGGCTATCAAATTAGAAAAAAAAAAAAAAGGTTGTGATGTTATTGACCTTTTTGGCATTTCCATCCTACTAACTGTGGTTTGGACTATTTCAAACAATTTTATTTGTGTGCATAGATACAAGTTGGAAAATGAATTACGGAGAGTTTAAGTAACACGTCCCCTTTTGCATAATTAGCATGACATACCAACCAGTGGGTTTTCAGAGAGGTCAATTCATTGCACAGGCCTCACCACAGAGCTGGCTCACTTTGGTTCCAGAGAGCTGGGGGACCGAGTTGATGAGCTGTCCCCTTCTGAATAAATTTAGCACATGTTAGCAACATTGTGTCTCTTTTTAAG
>JAQFJA010000013.1:20200898-20214358 GCA_029874485.1 Naso brachycentron
TGGGTAATGACAGCGGTGGCTGTGTGTAATAGATAAGATTGCATACGTTCATTTGAATGTCTGTGTGTGTGTGTGGTTTTGTGTATGTGTCTGCTTAGAGTTTTTCTTTGATAATTCTCATCAAAAATAAAATGTTTCATGTCCTTCTATTAGAAATATAAATATAAATGACATTGAGTTTTGACAGAAAAGCATGTGCTCGATTGTATTTATTAATAATAATGAATAAAGAAAATCCAGTAATCTCTCCTCACTTGGCCTGGTTGCAAGTCATGTCTGCATTGAAACTTCAGTGAATGTTGCTGGTATAAAGTCAATATGACTGTAAACAGATTGTTTCTCTCTCTATTTGAGCAGAGAACCACGTGCTGCTCGTGGAAAAAATAGGTCAGACTCCTGAGCTCTAGCGTCGTGGCGCTGCAGGCGTGCATGAGAGACGTGTGACACACACCTCTCACATATGCTGTGTGGCTGCTCTAATCTGTTGACATGAGCCACAAAAAAATAAGCAAGAGGTTAGGAGACGCGGACGGGCTGCTCACAATGTGGCCCAGGTGTAATGACTACACGTTATACATAAATACTGTAAATATTCAGGTTCACTCGGCATCTTTCAGCATGCAGGCAGAACACGTTGTCTGCTCAGAAAATTCTCTTTAAGTTTTTCCGGTGTGTTCGTGTGTGTGTCAGCTTTTGGTATCGATTGATTTGTTCCTGCAATACACCAGCGAATGATTGCATTCTGGCTTTGCAAAGCTATTATACGTATATATTAGAGGTGCAATGATAAGTTTTAACAACAATATGGTGTGTATTACAATACATGGTTGGTGATACAAGAACTATATCGACTCATTTAGAGCGATATGATATGACACGATTTAATGACTAGAAAACAATACAGTAATGTTTCTTGCCAAAAGCAGAGAAAAGAAAATGTCGATTTCTATGCAGTGGTGGAGGAGGTAAAACACTGGAAAATCATGATACACTGAACTACACAAGCACTCAGCGCAAGGCCTCCATTCAATCTGTGTGGACAAAAAAAAAAAAAATCTCTTGTTCACCTGAGTTTAATACAATTCTTTCAAAATTTATTCTTTCAAAACTGATTTTAGATCGATACAAGTCACACTAGACGACCATTTTGCTGTTTACCTATCAATAAAATGCATCGATGCATCAGTGCATCATTACATTCCTAATATTTATACACATGATAAATGTAAAATTAGCAGGGTTAAAAGTCAATGTCACCATTACTGTATTATTATGAAATGAATAAGCTCTCATCTTTTACTGTATTTCACCTTAAAAAAAACAAAAATGAAAAGAAAAGCTTGAACGTAAAACTGTTGAGTACGTCTAGCATGGTTTTTTTTAACCTTGTTAGGTTTTCAGTTTCACTCTGCGGAAACTGACAAAACTCAAGCAGTGCCAAATGTCTGTGGCCTCAGCTGCTGCTGGGAGCCATTTCACTTTTTTCACAAGGCTTTGCTGCTGTGAGTGGAAAGACAAGCTTCATTTTGTCCTGCCCAGTGTGGAATCAATCAGTATTACCCAGTACTAAAAGATGTACATATTTTTCATGGCATGTGTGCCACAACCTTTTATTTTAAGAACAACTTTCTGTTTTGTCAACTAAAAATGTTGTTTGGCAGTATCACCGAAACAACCACACTCCCCTGTTATTACCATCTTTGCATTTCTCCCACTGATGCCATCCAGGTCCAGAATCACGTCCAAGTCACAGCCCAACTTTCCAAAGCCGTTCACTGAGGAGCCAAAGGGCTTGATGGAGCATTCTGGGAAATAAGCAGCAGCAATGTCCTTGAGCAGAGAGCAGACGAGGAAACGCAGCCGGCTGTTCTCCTCTGTCAGCTGATAGGCTTCTGTCAGGGACGTTATCTGTTGGTCTATCTGAGGGCAGAAGAGAAGAAAAGCTGTGACTAACACGGTCCTGTAAAGTTGAGTTAAGTCCAGAAAGTTGAACTAAAGCCACTGAGTGCAAATCTGTGTGTGATGACCCAAATACTTACACTTTCCTCTTCAGACAGTCTCTGTATGAGCTGGTTGATGGGAGTAGTGGTTTGTCGCTGAACCTGCAGGTCTGACCGCTGGTGTGGTGAGTCTGCTGAGCCAAGGTTCTTCAGCGACAGCAGCCTCGACTTAAAAGGGACCAAAGCTTCATGGCTGACGCTGGGGATGGCTGCTTCTTCAAGTAATGACAAAACACTTTCTCGTTGGACAAATTCCACTGTGGCATACATTCCCTGGAAAATAGCATTCATACATACAATTACATCATCCACGGGGAATCCCAGCATGGCAGTAAAGTTTGCTTTGTATGCAGTAAATGTTATGTTGGAGAGCAATCCTTATTTATCAGGTCAGCATGGTAGTTCACGTACATAGCTTTCATAAAAGAAATATTTATTGATATCTCCATGTCTTGACAAATAACGGAGGAACTTCTTCTCATTTATTTTGGGGTGGCAGCTGAGGAGAACAGATCTCTCTGCTTGTCCTTGTCTCTCCGCCTGGACAGCGTGCAGCGATTTGCGTTGATCCTTTTCATCTGACAACAAAGAAGCAGAATATAAAACCAATAAAATACTTTTGCTGTGTGTGAGGCACTTTTTTTAAATTGACATGGTCATCACTATGTAGTTTTCATACTGCTGTAGTCAGACAAACTTTGCAGCATCAGATTTTAAGGACTGTTGCACTGTTTGTTAAAACATGTGGCCTTCAATTGTCCAAAAACTCAACTTCCAAACTTCATATTTTACAAGTGTGGCACTAGTAAGCAAATACCTTACGTGCCACATATCACACCCTCAAGTTCAATTATGTCAAAGAGCACGTTTGTTATTAACGCTTCAGTTCGGCATACATATCTACAAAGCAGCAGCAAATCTCACGTAATCTTAAGTATAATGTAAAGACCACTTTGGGAGAAGGCGTTACTAGCTAGCTAACGGTAACTTGAAAATCCTTGGTAATAATAGTAAAAAGAAAACGCCGAACTTGACCGAGACCCTAAAGTTTTTTATTTCTTGTTAAATAAATCCCGCATTTTTAATCACAGCCAAGGTTTTCCAAATCATATCGATTTCTGTATGAGGTTTGGATAGACGGTAAGTAAAGGAGACAGCTAAGCTAACATCAGGGCTAGGAAGAAGACCAGCGCTAACTTTGATTTGACAGTTTGATACACAAACCATTTTCGTCTCTCTGAAGTGCTTCACCCTGCGCGGCAACGACATTTGTCCCAATATGTCTGTGAAGAAACGTGTCGACCTTCTGTAAGCACTTCAGCAGGCTGCCCCTTCCCCTCCTGTGTAACCCACACACTGTGAAGGAAGACGCCATTGTTGCTCAGAAAAAAAGCAGAAGTGCGCATGCGCGTATTCATATGTACGGCAAGTGGCAGGTACCAAATTGTAGGCGACATAAATGTACACAGTTGCTAAGAGTAAATATGCGTGATGAGCACATGTATGGAGGTTATGTTGCTTCTCTGCTGCATCCTAAGTAACCAGTTACAGCTTTATTTTAAATTTGAATGTCCTAATGCGAATTTTATTTTTTTATTGTAATCTCCGTACATTAGAGTAAAAGTCCAGAATATATTATATTCCTATTATGACTCAGGACTAGTCTATGTTAATATTTATTTTACAATACGCAGCAAAAATATTTTTTCCAAAGAAAACCAAGAAAACGAATCTGTGGAGGGTGATTTCCTGCGCTCTAGCAATCGAGCCTCAGGAAATTTGTTTTTCATCTGAGAAAACAAAATAAAGGGAAAACGAAACCTACAGAGAGTAAAACGCTGGCACCTGACATTAATGCGTACGCCGCCCACTTCCTCTGTTTACTTCCTTCTAAACACGGTCCGAGCCTCGCAGGCAGACAGTCGGTTAGCGTCGGACGGTGGAGACACAATGGAAAGCAGACAGTCGCGTCAAAGCCTCTGACTCAAAGGCTACGGCAAGTACGGCATCCTTTTCTCACTGTTTCTCCTCTGAGATACTAAACCAGCAATGATCTTTGGAATATGTAGCCGATGGATTCTGAAGGTTTAAGAAATGTCTTGTCACTTAGACTATCTTTGCAACATCAGGAATTAATTTTTATTTTTTATTTTTAATTCTTTTTAATTCTTTTTTTTAAATTTTTTCCACTATAGGCCGGTGTAATTTAACTTTCAAGAGGCATTAATTCTGAATCTGCTTTGTGGCTTTTTTTTGTTCAGTTTTACCATGAGGTTTGCTGACAATATTTTAAAGATTTGTATGATGTATATGTGAAAGTTCTGATCACAGCTCTGGGACAATGAATGAGCTTTTTCTGTTTATTAAATAGATGATCAGCAGTTGGTGTTTTACATAAGGTCCAAGCTTTCCAAGGGGCTTCCCGGCTGTCTGTGAAACTCCCTTCATTTGCTTGGGAAATAGTCTTTTGAGCCCCTCCCAGCTGGGTCCACACAGCTGAGTCAAAGCTTCTGTGCCTCAGTGAAGTGTCACCGTGCATCCGCTGTGCACGATGAACTTTTAAATTCATCCACTGACTGATCACCAACAGGATCGCTTGCAGTCTGAGCTGAACAGAAAAAAGTTCACAAACTGACCTTCTAAAATGTCATTTCAGAGCGAGCAACACCAGCACAGCATCAAGATGGATTACAAGTATGATAACGGAGTGGAATTACTGTTGGCTCACATGAACATAGAGGACATCATCAACGCCGCAGAGACTCTGTATCAGCTTGAAGAGGAGGAGGAGGGAGGCTTGTCTTTTGAGGACGAAGGTCTCTCACAGGAGGAGATGGATGAGAACGAGGAGGCAGGGGACTCGGAGGGCTTGGAGGATCAGCAGAAGGACTATGTCAGTGGAGCAGGTGGCGTTCGATACGGGACAGTGACAGACCTCCTGTCCTTCGTCAACCTGCTCTCCAACATGCAGGCCTCGGCCCTGCAGCACCTGCCCGAAGAGATGGGAGTCCTGCTGAACAAGGTGAGAACGGTTTCCAGCGAGACTGAATGTTTGTGTGCATGAAAATGGGTCTTTGTGTTTACAATTTGATATGATTGGCCTTAAAAACTGTGTTATTTAAAGTATTTTCCTCCTTTTTAACTAACCTTTCTTTGCAGAAGTACATGGTTGTGAAAAATGGCCGCTATGAGATCAACAGGGACGTGCTCCTGTTTCCCTGGAAATTGACCTACAAGAGTCTCAGCCCTGGCCTCGTGCCCAAAGGCTCATTTGGGAAAGTCCACTTAGCCCAGGACACCAGCAGCAGGAAGAGAATGGCTTGCAAACTGGTGAGTCGTGCTGAGGGATGCCTGGAATCCAGCCTGTGCTGACTTCTCGAAAAACACTTGAGCTACGTGCCAAGTACTATTTGTTCTCACTCAGACACTCCTGTGTTTATGCAGTGAATGTTGAGGTCAAACAGATAAAATGAAAGAGAACAGGGATAGCTGTGTTTAAAGAAGAACCAGGTCAGACTTACAAAACAGGGCAAGAGTAATGCAAGACTGGAACTTTACCAGTAACTTCCCACAAGTCCTCTGGCTGTTTGTGACAGTGTTCAGTTCATTCTAAAATCAATATATAGGCATGTTTTATTAAACTCTGAGAGTAGCTGGCACACTTTTTACAGGACCTTCTGTTCTTGTTTTTAATCTCTCCACGCTCTTCACGTGCTGGCGATGAACAGTGTGTTTACTCTGTCTTCTTTGGAAATATTGACAAATGACGGAGGAGCTTCCTACCTGGTGTGGTGTTTTCATCAGGATGCTGTGTTGACACAGTGTACAGTACACAGTGTTTCCAGTAAACAGAGAAGGCTTGCTGGGAAGAGTTTATGTACTTTGTGTCTGAGTTACTTTGGACTGAATGCATGTCAGCAGGCAGCTAAAATTAAACCAAGCTTACTTAATTATCATTCAAAAATTGGTCCATCGGGTAACAAACCTCCTTTGGGGAAAAACCCTGATTCTTTTTTCTGCTTAGAGTTAATATGAAAAGATACCACTTTCTTCCGATTTAGCTTGGGTGCAGGGGAAGAAACAGCTTGCCTTGCTCTGTCCAAAGGTAAAGAAAAGCACTTACCTGCACCACAAACTTCTTTTTATGTTTCTCTTTATGTAGAGAGAAAACAAACTACATATATAAATAAGTGAGCTGTAGAAGTTCAGGTTGGCTGCTTTTTTTGTCACTTCTGATCAAAGTTAGGCAAATTATTCCCCCTGCTCTTTGTGCCACGCTAAGCTACGCCTCGTGTCTCCTGACGGCAGCTTTGTTACACCACTTTAATGTCTTAATGGTAAATATGACGCTACGTCCAGCAGCCACATGCCTCAGCTTAGCATGAAGACTGGAGACAAGGGAAAACAGCAGGGTGGCTCTGTCGAAATTAAACAAAATCTGCCCACTGGCTCCTCTCTAATTGTGTGCTGCTTGATTCATTTAATCCAAAAACTAAACTATAAAAACTGGAGTATTTAACAGTTGCCAGGAAAAACTCACAATGACATTAAGAGCCTTGGAATTTTTATACCTGTCCAAAAGAGCCCTGCACAAAATCATCTGTAGAACCTCAAACTGTTGTTTTTATGACATGTTAACCAGCTCTGGTGATGCTGGTAGGGGTTTTTATCCTCAGAAACAGCCCCAGTAGCCGTTTCCCTCAGCTCCCTGGTCAATGCTAGATGGAAATCATAGATTTGCAAAACTGGTGCAAGATTTTTAAGCATTGTTTCTTCATATTGCACTTTGTACAAACTAATTGTGTTTTGCAGCATGACAGGGGAAGATTACGGTTTAGGTTAAAATGATCTTGTGAGATCTTTCACGCCTCGGCTTGCCATCCAGCGATGACCCAGCTCACACTCTCCATGCAAAGCTAAACTAATCCGACTGGTGCTAGCTTCATGTTCACCATACAGATATGAGAGTCGTATTGATCTTCCTATTTAACTCTCAGCAAGGAAACCAAACCATGTTTCTCCAATATGTGGAACTATTGTATTGACTTGTGATGACACTTTTATTTACATCGCATCACAGATCCATTTGGAGAACTTTAAAGCAGCTGACGTGGAATTCCAGGCCCGGTTTCGACATGAGAACATAGCTGAGCTCTACGGTGCTCTGCTCTGCGACCAGAGCGTCCACCTGTTCATGGAGGCCGGAGAGGGTGGCTCCATCCTGGAGAAGCTGGAGAGCTGTGGGCCCATGAGGGAGTTTGAGATCATCTGGGTGACCAAACAAGTCCTGCGGGGCCTGGAGTACTTGCACTCGCACAATGTCATCCACCACGACATCAAACGTAAGAGAGAGAAAAAAAAAGAACAACATGTTCATTTGTTAACTGGAAATGATGGATGTACTGCATTGTACTAGTTAAAAAATTGGGTCAGGAGATGATGTACTGCAATTTTAACCATCTTGGCGTCACAACCAGGTTACAAACGGAAACAGTTCATGCAAATAATTCTAGGGAGGCTCAAGTGCCAAGCAGGAAATAGGTGAATCAGTCCAGGCAGCCACAAACCAAATCTTGCAGACTAAAACTTGTTTCGAGGCTGTTTCAAGATTGCCAGGACACACTGACATAAAAATGTGGCAGCTAATGATTTAGATTACAAGCTTGTGCGCTAGTTACAGAGGGTGGGGCTCGGCTGAGGCCTCGTGTTAAGGCAGTTTCACATTGGTTGGACTGAAGTGCTGCTGCTGACATCAAAGCATTCCCCAGAGCCATCTGTTAGACTCATGGCCTGAAGGCTGTTTGCTGTGTGGAAATTCCAGCCCACCCCTTGTGCTCTTTCACCGTTAAGAGGCCAGAGAGGCCAGTGACTTGTGACAATGGCTAGCCTGGCCCTCCGTTGCTGTGGTTGTTAGTGTTTCCTGCCTGCAATCAAAATATGTAATTAAATTCCACTGTGGTTTTTAAGTGCATGATGAGACCTTGCACAAAAGGCTTGCCTTCAAATTATCTGCACGAATCACTTTGCTGAAAGCACGAGGCATGCTTGACTTCTTGTGAGGCTTCGGTGGCCTCTTCTTGCTTAAATCAATGCAAAGCCAGTTCTGTATTTTAAAAAAAGAAAACACCAAATACCACCTTAAAGGATATCTAACTAGAGTTCTGGCTGAAGTGCATCCTTCCTAAAATTAAAAAAATGCATATAGGACGTGGAAAAATATATCAATTCAGGCAACGCTAAGAGGCGGGGCTTTACTGAAAGTAGACCTGGAGTATTGCGTCGTTTGAATGCAGTGATTGTAGTCAGATTTAGTTGTTAGCATATTTTAGTTTTCACACTCTTCTGCAGTTTATTTAAAAAGCAGCTTCTCTCCACTTGACCCTTCCTCACTTTTCACAGCGATGCGCAACTACCGAGGAGAAAGTGAAACTAAACTCCAGGGTTGTTCCTTCATTTCTTTGTTCATGTACAGTTCATACATGCAATGGTCTTCACTGAAGCCTGCCTGTCTTGTCAAAAATCTGTGGATCATTTACGTCCTCGTTGGGTTGTCGTTGTAGTATTAACGTTATTTGCTCCTGGTCCTCCTCAGTCAGTCGAACAGAACAGAAGTTGGGGGGGAGGTGTTGATTAATCATGGATTTAATTTACTCTTGTTAATCTGTGGCTGCGTGTGTGTGTTTGTTGCTGTGCGTGCACGTGTGTGCCGTTTCCTAGGCGATGTGTTGGAGGGTGTGGGAAAGAGTAACGCTAAAGTGGCTGCGCGTGTCTCCCCTCGCCGCGGTCCGGTGACGATAGCGAGCACCAGACACGTCACGTTTCACCTGATCAGCCAATAGCAATGCATCAAAAAACTACATTGCAGTACCCAGGTTTCAACCAATAGATGGCAGTCACTATGCACATTTACAGCAGAATGTGGAAAAGTCATTTTATTTGCACTAACATGTCGAGGTTTAGACCTGAATCAATCAAAAACACAACTTAATACTTCTTAGCCTCGGTTTTCAGCTGAAAAAAGTGATTTAGGGGTTTAATTACCTGTAAAAGTAAAGCATAAACACTTCAACATTGTGCACTCCAGCGTCTGTGAATTATAACTATTATTTTCTCTGTTTCCTTCAGCCAGTAACATTGTCCTGATGTCAGACAAGGCGGTGCTGGTGGACTTTGGCCTGACGGTGCAGATGACAGAGGACATTTACATTCCCAGAGACCTGAGGGGAACAGAGGTAAAAAGAAAAATAATAAAGGCTGGAGTTTTGATAAAGTCTTAAAGGTTTTAACTCTGTCATGAGTGCAGAAATCCAACATGTTCTCTGTTTTATAATCGCGTGGTCCAGTCAACCCCTGCTCTCTATCTCTGACCCAGAGTGTGTGTTGTTACTGAAAACGGTCGCGTTTGTCTTGAATCATGACTCAGCCTAGACTTCCCCACAGGCTGGAAGAAATCAGTCTTAAGACTTGTCAGCACATGTCTGTTGTTTCCAAACTGATTATTGAGTCAGTGATTTTCAAGCAATGCTGCAAACCAGATGGTGCACTTATCGGCCCCACTGATGCTAATAATAGTTTTGATGAGTTTAGACATATTTATATCCTTTAATTAACCAGGTTAAAGCCTTATTGAGATTAAAAATGGCAGCAAAAAGAACATTGTTACAGAGCTAACACAAGACAAACAAATACATAGCACTCTTGCACTCTCACAGTATTTAGCTGAAGTGCAGCTTGCGAGGGGTTTTTAGTGCAGATGTGATTAGCATTTGGGAATCTTTAGTATTAATCCAAGATCTTTCTCACAACCCTTTCTTCATGTCCCATGTGTGCTTAAGCATGCGTGTTTGACCTATTTGTGTGTCAGCCTGTGGAGGTCTTTAAGCATGCACCCTGGGCCTCCAATGGTTTGGCTCATGGAAAGTCCCAGGGCAGACACCCAGCAGTAACAAGAGTGACAGAGCTCGAGCATACACCATGCTGCTCCGGCATGGGAGAGCAGTGTGGAATTTCCAGCAGAGAAAGAGATGTACTCTGGTCGTGTGTTTACTTATTTTTGCACTCCACTTCTGCATTGCCATTGCCTCGACACACACAGCGCAGGTCTAAAGGTTATCTCGCTTGTTGAAACAGCAAGGGCTTGTCCCATTTGTTGTTAAGCACTAATACATTCATTTTAAGAGGAAACCAGTAAAGGGGGAATCACTGTTGCACCGTACCTGCCATTATACTCTGCATCCCATTGTGTCTCATCTTTGTTATGTCTTCTTGTTATTTATTTAGATGTACATGAGTCCAGAGCTGGTTCTCTGCCGTGGACATAACACCAAGACAGACATCTACAGTCTGGGCACCACCATCATTCACATGCAGACAGGAAGCCCTCCATGGGTCAGGAGATACCCACGAACCGCCTACCCATCCTACCTGTACATTGTAAGTGCTCTACGTTCTTTATGAGCTGTGCTAGTATCTGTCTGTTAGTCCTCTGGTTCACTGTTTTGGTCCAGATGACAGAGAAATTTAGCCAAGTCGTACAAGGTTCACAGAGGATGAAGCTGACTGACTTTTCCTCTGGCGCCACTTTCTTTTGTAACAGAGTGCCGAGGTCACACCCCTTCCTGTAGACCCCATGGGATCTTAATACGGAAAAAATATGAACAGTAGTCAATGGGGAAAGGAGAATTATTTTTTGATCCTGTTTGACTTGTGACCTGCTGAATTACACATATGATGTCTGTCAAATTAAATGATAATTTTTCACATGAAGAAAGTGAACGTTTATCATCAAACAGTTGATGTATTAGTTTGTGAAATATATGTAATTATAAAGACAACAACACTAGTTGCGTAACTGATGTCATAACATTTTCCCTCCTCTAACTCACGGGGTAATATGTTCCTGCTAGATTATCCTGACATATTAAAGTCTAAAGGTCCTGTGTGTTAAATTTAGGGGCATCTTTTGGTGGAATATGACAGAAAATGAATATAATACTCAAAAGTACATTTTATTTAGTGAATAATTATCTGAAGATTAAAATTCTTTTGTTGTTGAGTATCTTAGAATGAGCACTTTGTGTTTGCACATGGAGTCTTCTATGTTGCATCGCCATGTTTCTACTGTTGCCCAAAAAAGACATACCCTCATGAGGGACTTTCATGATTTTTGCAAGTTTTGGATCCACTGTAGGTCCTTTTTTTGCCTTAAGGGGAAAGTTGATGCAAGGGGTTGAAAACTGGTTGCAGTTTGAAAACTCTCTGCTGGATGCCTCTAATCATACACACGGGACCTTTCACATGATTGATTGCAGTGTGTCTCCTGTGATCCATTTAGTCAGTCTCTACTTCTGTCTTTGTAAATTTTCCATGACATGGTTTCTTTGCTTTCAAGAAGTCATGTTTCTGATTTTGAAATGATTATCAGCTTGTCTGATCTTGACGATTGCTCACTTCCTTGTGAAACTGCCGTCATGGAGAAGTTACATTTCATGGTAACTTCAACAGGCTTAGCTTTGCAAGTTTTCCTTGTTCCTATTTTATCACAACCCAACTTGTTTTACAATTATACTCAAGTAAAGTCAAGTCAAGTCAAAGTTAAATTAGGCCAGATTCACTGAGTACAGTATGTCTGAAAGAGCTGCTTTAATATAAAACGATGAGCAAAATTAGCAACTAGCCTTACTCTACAAGACAAATGGGGCACAGGCCATACATATGGTTATTTGGAAGCCTTGAATGTCTTTGTAACTTTTGTTTCTTTTTCTCTCATGCTGCATTTTTACAATTTTCCCGTTTTCTCTTTACCAACAGATCCACAAACAGGCCCCCCCTCTGGAAGACATAGCAGAGGAGTGCAGCCTGGCCATGCGCTCTTTCCTGGAGCGAGCCTTGGAGAGGAACCCTGCTCTGCGGAGCTCGGCGTCCGAGCTGCTGAAAGACGAGGCCATCAACCCGCCCAGGGAGGATCAGCCGCGCTGCTGGAGCCTGGACTCAGCCATGGAGGAGGTCACCCACATCATGGTGCGGCAGCAGAGCCAGCGTCACGACACCACACAGGGTAAGAACCTTTTTTCTAGGTCACGACTTGGTTAAATTAATTAATATGATACTTCCCCAGTTAAAACAAGTACTGCTTTCTCTTCCTGCAGAATCTGTTTTATACTCTGAGGACTCTGGCCACATAAGAAGGAAGGGCTCACTGTACATCGACCTGGGGGCCTTATCAGGCTACTGTAAACTGGTGACAGGCCCCCCAGCTTCAGAATATGGCTAGCACTGGACTGCAGCTCACCAATTTACATGACCAAGCTTAAGTTATAGCCAACTCATTGCTTACTTTGTACAGCTCACTGTTAGAGGACAGATGAGTAATAGTTTAGACAAGTAAACAGATGCCAACAAAATGACTCATTGATAAACTGCAATTGTATTTGTAATAAACTCAAGTCGAAATGAATGGAATTAGCTAAACCTTGATGCTAAAATGGAAGGAGGTTACTTAGCAGCACTGCAGGACAGTGGTTGGATTACATGCATCATAAATCAATGAGCATTAACTGCCAGCTCGTGGTAGAATTTCCCAGCGTTCCCAGTGGGGATCTTGTACATATCATAAATCAGTGGGGTGTTTAATGAAGTAATCAAATGCATGCTGTAGTTTTCTCATAAAACTATATATTGCCATCTTTAAAATAAGTCATCTTATCTCTTAAAGTATGAAAGCTATCTGTTAACGTATGTGTGCACTGTGCAAACATGTATGATACGTAGTTCTTGATGGACTTTCTCTTGTTAATTCCTGTGGAATATTAATAGCATCATGATGCTGTGCAAATGATGCTTCTGTAGAATACATGTGATATCTGTGTTTTGTACATCTTGTGAGATGAGACTTTCTGTGCTTTCAAGAGAAAACTGTTTTGTTATTATTGTTCTCTTAAACTTGAAGTGTAAAAATTTCCCAAAGTTTGATATTGTTTCTGTCAGGGTGCAATAAATGCAGCAAAAAAAAAAATCCCCCTCTGTGTAAGATTTGACTACTATGTCTTTGTTTCCCTGCTTCATGACTTAGAGTTTTTCCTGTGAAATTGAAATGTTCATTATGTCAAAACGTTTCACATTCAGCCTGTTAATGACATTTTCGCTTTCTAACTTAATGTCCCGACAGTAAGACTTCTGTGGTGGCAGTGATGATGAAATAAAAAAAAAAATGTGAGTGGACATAGAGTTAGCATCATAAAGTCAAGTCAAATCAAATTTATTAATATAGAGTCAAATCACAGCAAAGTTGTTGTATGACACTTAGAGTAGGTCTAGACCACTCTATAATTGAATTTTAAACTTACTTAATTTTAAACTTCCTATTATGATGTTTACCATTTTAGTTTTTTAAGCATGCTAACATTTGTCAATTAAATGTAAACATGTATTATTGGTTATGAGTGTTTATATCATAAACTT
>JAQFJA010000013.1:20222183-20235587 GCA_029874485.1 Naso brachycentron
GATATTTAAGAGTTATTTGAGTAAACTGACATACAATACATTTGCACTATTATCTTGCTTCAGAATGAATCTGAATCTGAGCTTCATAGTGACAAGTGACAATTATTCCATGTACTCCAATTTTCTACATTTTTAATTACTGTGGATCCCCAAAGTGGCTAAATGCAATGTTATTCAAAGCTAACAAGGTACTCTAATTGACATAATTTTGGACAGTGATTGTATGGTTCATTGCATGGACTTTGTACTCCGGGCTTTGCTGAAGGCCAACTGACATGTTTTAGACGAGGAAAGAAAGCTCCTTTTTCTGAGGTAAGTTTCCCACAGAATCATATACCAGTCTCTCACCAGGGGCTCGTACGCCCCAAAGAGAAGCTTTTGGATGTGAGCAGTCTAGTGTGACCCGGACCAAACACACTCCAGGTGAACTTTGCCTCACTTTGATTCATACCATGAGAATGAGATCTTTGCAGGAACCACAACTAAGCAGTTTTTTGTTTTTGTTTGTTATTTTTTTTTAGCATTTTAAAGCATTAAAACATTTATTAAATATGATATAGTTAACTCAAATAAGAGGTAGTTACAAAGGCTAAAAGTATGAGTTCATTGCTTGTGTGTGTTTGTGTACACTGCGATTAACTACCAAGCTATTTCTGGCTCAGACAGGTAATATAATTTAGAGACTAACATTACAGGCAAGAATCCTTCGTATTACTCAAACATGATGAAACAATCTGTCCTCCAAATATTTGGCTGTATAGGTTATTTTTACAAGCAGCTTTTACAACCCATATTAAAGTTTAATGTTAGATACAGACCTCTAATGACAGTAATAGTTATGATGGGAGCAAAGTAGGAAATCGGGTGACTTCGTATAAAGAGTGACTCAGTCCAGGTATTCAGGAGATTGGGCAGATCAGTGGCAGGGCTGAACAAAAAGAATTCACCAGTTGCTGAGATAATGTAAAGACTTCCTGAAATACTCAGGACAGTCCCGAATTACAAGCATCTCTCCTGAATCCTGATCCCATCCTAATTGTTCCGATAATTAGATTAAACCATAAGTTTGATTAGTTATTGCCCAATAAAACATTCCTAACAGTTTCACCCTGAAGCTGGCTCTGCTCTGGCTGCTGCAGTTTGTTTCTCACATGAACTCTGGCTGTTGTTTATTTTTTAGCTGCACTGTATTGCTGCGATAACTGCTACTGCGAAAGCGATGTTATGATGATGTTTACTTTTTTAAAAATAACCATCGGTCGCTGACATGGAGGCCGGTGTCCTGAGACCTGGTGAACATAAGCATAAAAGCAGAAACATTACTGCCGGTGCTGAGAGGAGCTGGGAGGAAAATACCTGCAGATTACTGCTGCCCTACGAGATGCAAACAAAAAAGTGTTTTGCAATGATGTAACATAAACATTGTGGGTTTTTTGCTGATTGACAGCTGAATTTATAAATAGAAATAATTACAGTGTTGAGTTTTGACTGTCATGTGCTCTTCTGTTCATTGCCAGCGTGATCACATGACCACCCCAACCCCCAACTCCTCTGCCCCAAATATCACCCAGGGCACCCTAGACTTTTCTGACAGGGAAGTTTGAGAGCAAGGTGGGTCAAGGTTTCTTCATTTGTCTCCCTTGGGAGAAATTTGTCTTGGATAAGGGGAAATTGCTGCATTGACCATACACTGAATAAATAGAGACATCAAGTATGACAAATGTGCAAAACATCAGCTTATGAAAACTGTGCCAACTGGCCATTCTTAGTACATTTGCAGTATATACAAAGTGCAAAAGAGCGCACCGCTGTTACTCAAGTAAACAAACATTTATCTGTACACACATACTCTTGCATTCACAAGCACAAACACAGCTGCTTATAGTGTACATACATACCCAGTTAGCATACTACTCTGATCCCCCACATGTCAATGCACAAATTATTGCATTTTGAACACATGCCGACATGCACTGCATCTTTTGCGTCGACTGAAACAAAAGACAATTCTACTAACAATCAATACTGGTGCAATACAAATGCAGTTTGAGGTAATGGCAGGGAGGGATCTGAAATATCAGCTCTGCTGAGATAAACATGAATATAAGGCAAACAACATCAGAGTCCAGTCCAGTTCAGTCTGTCCACAAATATAACGAACAACAGAATAAAAGAGGGCTTGTTAGTGTATCCAGAGCTGCCAGAGTACACTGCTAGTTTGACCTCATTACTGCGGCTTATACTAGTCACTGAGTTGACGAGGGGCGGAACCGCACAGTTAAATGCCCTCTACAGACACAACAACCCAATGCCAAGAATGCACACTCATTTGACATGCAGCAATGAGACAGACCCACATAAACTCAGTTTGCCTTTTGTTCTGAATACTCCCAAACATGTTCAGCAGCATGTTAATGAAAAAAATGAAATGTTGCTGAATGTTTTGCAAGTCTGAGGAACAGAAGTAGTAAGCAGAGCATGCAGTTGGAGTATTTGCATGTCAGGGATTGAAAAATGTGCTTGAAATAACCTTTTGTTTACCGTATTCTTTGGCAGAATCATTGTGCTGATGGTACACACCCGACAGAGCCACTTTGAGAAGAAAAAAAATGCATCAGGGAGAGCTGACACAGAATTGTGCTGCAGGAGATAATAGTTTTTGGCTAATAATGTTATGTTACGTAAAGGTTATGACATTATTACTACTTCTTTCCAGATTTTTTGTGAAATGTCAGAAGAGCTACATAAAAAGAGTGAGAGATGTTGGCGATATTAAGTGGAAAGTAAAACTTGTATAACCAAACTCTTTGTGAACTTTATTCATGCCAACAAACTGCCTGCATGGTAACAACAGTTTTCTTGGAAGACATTCATTCCACCTTATGTAAGTACTTGGTAAAAAAAAGTTCATGAAGCTTAAATGATCAAAGCTGAAGTTCTACCTGGTAGCTACAAATTCAGCAAATAGTGCTGGCCTGGGTGTTGTCATGTGTGTGAAGGACTGGTCACATGATCAGTATCAGTATTTCTATGAATTCTATATATTCTGGATGAGTACACTCCTCACATGTCTCGTGCCAGTGTCCAGTGTCTTGCAGGAAGTAGTAAGGCTGTAAGGGTGCAGAGGTCAGTGGAGTGGATGGAGTGGATGTAGCATTTATGTGTTTGATGCAGGAGACAAACCACTGAGTCACCTTTTCATAAACATCAACCACGAACTTTCTGTAACTTAAAAAAAAAATGCAGAAATTGCGGTAAGTGACAATTTTTTAAATGGTGGCGTTGAATTCACACTATCTAACAGGCATCAACAGTTTGTCCACCTTTTTTTTTTTTTTAATTTGAAGCAGGCCTTTGTTTGTTTGTATTAAATCATCTCTGACCGTTATTTGTCATCCAACCATTATTAGAGACTTGGCGTTTATTTTAAGTAGAATTGCAATCTGGAGTTTTGCAGAATTGTCCCTTTTAGCACGCCCAGATTGCCTTCTTTGTTCAGCAAATTGTTTAAAATAGTTTTTCTTTTATTGAAAAACAGAGCAAAACAGGCCAATTTGTCATTAGCAGGGGTTGCATAAAGTTTTGGATTGATAAATGAAAGCATTACGGTTCAAATTATAAGTTTCTCGGTGGAGTGCAGTTCTTAGATGTGACTGATGGACTATGTAGCGAAACTGTGACACCTGCTGTGTACTTCAGCATGATGAATATGCATGAGTTGACCCACAGAGTCTGTCTGTCCAACACTTTGGTCAAGATATCTTGACTCTAACACTCTACCTGCTCACATGGAGTCTGCTTTTAGGTCCAGCCCTGAAATTAAATAAACTGAATGTTACTTTCATCAGGTTTGTTTGTTTGTTTGTTTGTTTGTTTTAACTGTGCTTTGTGTTTCAAGCTAATTAGTTTATGTTTGCATGCTAACGTGCCAAACTCCGAAAGATCATGGTGAACCTTATACCTGCCAAAACATAATCTAATTGACATTGTTAGCATGTAAGCAGACTGTTCCTGAGTACAACCCACTGTTGCTATTAGTCTTACTTTTACCTTTGTACCTGAAGGCACCGTTTCCCCTTGCACACAAGAAATATCAAAATGTCACATGAAGATTGTCATAAAATTTGCTGAGCAGTTTATCTTGTTAAGTTTTTTTTGAAAAGTGGAACCTGCCTGTTTTGGACATTTGACACACAGTTTAATCACATAACTGTGATGGCAGATTGCCAGGAAATATGTTGGGAAGATTCACCCTGTATAGTTGACAAACCCTCAGGAAAAACATACTTTTTTTTTTTTAGCTAATATCTTTATATATTTACCCCCTCCCCCACTGTAATGGGTTGATAACCCTGAAAAATAAAAGTAAAACTTGTGCTTTAAATGAAAACCTTCAGTGGAAGCATAATCACCCCAGACTGACTCTTAAATCTTCTGCTTTGAAGCGACTTTGTACTTCAGCGATGATGTCTTTCAGATGGCTTTCACTCAGCCTGTCTCTGTTTCATGTGATGTTTGAGAACTCCATGGTTGTCCATGTCGTTCAATATATGCCAAACCTATGTGCAAAACATTAAAACCTCAAAGGCCTGCTGGAGCCACATGTGTTTCTTGTGCACTGAGCGCCAAATGGAATTGTCATCAAACCACTCATGAATTGCTTTAGAAGCTGGTCTTGTTTAGAGAACATAACAAACTGTATTTCTGTCAGAAAGGCTTCATTCAGAGAACAACATGGATCTCATGATACCAATAATCCCAGTCAAGAAAGGGAAATTAGTATGACTGGCCTTTATCTCATTCCAAGAAACCATTATTCGATATCCACCAAATACTGACCTGGGAGTCATACAAACACAAATAGTAAAGTTCACACACACATACACACACACAGACACGTAATGAACTGAATTTTGAACGCCACGAGACAAAAGTAAAAAAAATACATCTATCTATCAGTAACCTCAGCTGACTTGTGGTAATGTTATTTTCTTAAAACTGCTTTGAAGTCTTTCGTAGCCCCAGTTGTAAATTCAGTTTTATGTAGCCCAAAATCACAAATCACAAATTTGCCTCAGAAGGCTTTACAAGCTATACAATAAAAAAAACAATAAACTCTATCCTTAGAACATTAAAATGAAAGGAAAACGCAACAAAAGCAGAACAAAACACTGAAAGGAAAAGATGAAAAATTTAAGGCTGTTAAAATCAATATTTTGATATTTATTATGTAATTGAAAACATGAAATGTGAAGGCTGATGATCCCGCAGAGAATTATCAACCAACTCTGCCGGCCCCCTCAGCTCTACAGAGCATTTTATCATCTCTCAGCTCATTGTTTTAGTTTAATGGGCCACAACTTTATTGTTTTGATTAACTTTCAGCGCCGTCATTGGCCACATTTTCAGCAGCAGGGTGAGGAAACTTTTTTTGTTTTGTTTTGTTTTGTTTTGTTTTTTTATTTAGACAAAAATCTTGAACCACTATATACTACCTGCCAAACACCAAATAGCAGACGGACCAGCTTACTGACTGCTGGTGAACATAGTGGATCATTTAGCAGCAATAAAAGGCCAGGTTTATTTCTCAGGAGATGGTGAAGACTAGAACAAAGCCATAAACAGAATGAATGTTGAACTCATATTAATTAAGTGGGCAGAAGTTTCCAAACATTAAATTCTTAATGTCATCATCACTCTGTATCTGCAGAATGTATCTTATAATGTAAGTGTTTACAGCTTGATTTTACGAGCCCTTAAGCAAACAAACAGTTCTTAAAATCTGAGTTTAAAAACACCATTCATACAGAGAGAAGAGACAGGATCGATGCACAATGCGAAGGTGTGATCTGCAACATACCATTTGGAAACAGTAATGAACAAAGACTGGTTTAATCTGCCGGGGAACAAAGATCAGAAATGTCCAGATAAACACTGATGGACTGGCATAACGTGCCGGGTAAAGCGAAAGGAAAAGGACGAGGAGAGCAGTTCCAGAGGGGTTAACGGACCTGCTGATGGGGAAAGGATGAGTTGGAGACAAGATGACAAACCTCCATCAGGATCGGTGAGACGGAGGAAGCCAGTTTGTCCTTACAGGAGTCGTTTCATTGTGTTTATTTGTCAGAGTGCAGGATTTATTCACTTGTATGCTCTAGTGATGAGTACGGCTGTAAGATGTCAGGGAAATTTTACCTGTTGAAATTGAGAGTTACTACATCTTAGAAGAAGGCAAACACAGTGTGATTAATCAGATCCTTTAATCATGCAGCGTGGAGAGAAGGCCTCTACAAGTGTTCTCTGTTGAGTGTCAGGTTTCCTGGGTGTTACATACTGTTGCTGAACAACTCATCCGATCATCTTATCTTATCTGGATTACCTCACCCCTGCAAGAATTACCCTCAGAAACACAGAAAACAAGACAAGACATTTCAAAGATCAGAAAAACAAGATGTTTCAACACATTACACGTCAGATTATAAGATGTAGTTAATTCAGACCCTCGTCAAAACACTCAAAATTCAATTCCCACAAAGAGGATGTTGCTACGGCAGCGATCACTAACGAATCCCCGAGCCTTGTGTCGCATTCGCTCACTATCAGCAAAACAGGAAACAGGAAAACGGGAAGAACAGGTGTTTGTTCACACCCTGTTTTCTCCACGCGGAGATATCATCACTATCAGAACTTCCTGATACCACATATTAGATTTTAGAAGCCAGAAGCTGATGTGAACAGTTACCTACTCAGCTGTTTGAACAGTTTAAAGATATAAATCTTCATAAGTTACAATGAAGTGTAACAAAAGTCTGAGCAAAGGATCAAACTGGTTAACTTGCGGTTGTTTTACTCTTCATGTGAGCAAAACCGTGGACATGTATTCATCTATTAAAAAGAATAAAACACATCAACCTGACATTTTAGTTGAAGCAGAGGTAACAAATAACCAATTTAAATATCTGGGTATAATTACTGACTGTAACATTAACTTCAAGAAACACAAAAAGCAGGCCTTTACAAGTGTCAGAGCTAATCTAATTAACTTTAGACAAATCAGGGATCAACTGCCTCTAACTGCTGCTAAGCTTTTCAAGCATTCAGTGATTTTTTCGCACTTATCTTGCTGTGCTACACGCTGGTCCAGGAGTAGCCACACTAAAACAATTATACTCTCATTACAAACAATCTGTGACAATTATTGATAAAGAAAACAAGGAGCTATCACCACTGTACCATTATTCAAATACGCAATTTGTTGACCGTTAACAGTTTTGTTTTGCAAATTAACCCGGGATCTTGTGCCACCACCACCACTTAAACAATGTGTGTCATACTGCGGGAGTGATGCTAGGGAGACCAGGACACCAGTAAGAGGCGACTGCTCGGCTCGGTACGGTTTTTGGAACGCAGTTCCCACCCATATCAGAGAGCGCACAAGCTTCAGTGTTTTTAAAACGACCCTTAAAACATGGATCAAGACAAATCAATCATGTGATCACTGTTTTCTCAGCATGGATGATAGACTATGTACTGTGTGTTTTATGTTATCAACTGTTTGTGAATTTTGCTAACTGCTGTTTTTTTTTTAAAGATATTTTTTGGGGCTTTTGTGCCTTTATATACAGGACAGCTGAAGAGTGGACAGGAAACAGAGAGGGGGAATGACATGCAGCAAAGGGCCACAGGTGGAATCGAACCCAGGTTCGTTGTGCGAGGACATAGCCTCTGTATATGGGGCGCTCGCTCTACCGACTGAGCCACCCGGCACCCCCTAACTGCTCTTTTTAATTATTTGTATTGTAATGTGCTTTATACTTCCTGCCCGGGACCGCAGATGTGAATTATCTATATAGCCAACTCTGGTCCAACAGTTATGTTGAACATGGCCCCCATTAAATACAATAATAAACTAAACTAAACTAAGTTCAAGCCTTATTAACTGAAAGCAATGCTACACGTAGCATAGCTGACACTAGCAAAGCTAACCAGTCAGGGTAATAACACGGTGGATAATTTAATTAAATAATGACTTTTAGGTAGTCGTACATTAGTACATGTGTCTCAGTGCGAGCTAGAATGCATTGGGTTTTTTTTAGTGCATTACAGTCTAAACAGTTTGATTGGAACAAGCTTGCTGGCAAACAAAAAGCACCGATGCAAGCACTTTCAACTGTCTTCAGAAAAACCACATGACCTCAATCAGGAAGCAGAAGTTAAAACGTGTTTTATTTCCCATTGAAAACTATGAGGAACTCTTAATGTCACTACGTTTTCTTGTAAATATTCATCACACCACGTTAATCGTCCTCTTTCTAAGAAGCGAACCAAGTAAACTTTTTTTTTTTTAACAATATCCAAATTCTTTCATTTCCACCTGGCCTTGTGCATGCAGTTCATTATGTTCAGTATAATCGCTCATCTGTTGGTACACAAAGATAGTAAGAAATCCTCTGAGGCCAACATTAATGTCACTTGGCAATCTGGTGGTCTACCTTTTCTGTGTCTGATTGACAGTTTTCATATTGTGGCGAATGGCGTTCATAGAATTCACGATTCAACAGCATAACTGTCATCTTTATCAGTATTGTTGATGGTGTTTGGTAGCAGCTCAGCAGCAACAAAAGCATTGTTTATGAGATTCCTCTTTTGTAGACAAAGAATCCTTTATCTTTCATGGTTAACACATGATTGAGATACCAAGATAGGGAATGCATTTGCAACCACAATGCTGCATAACTTACTATGACACTGGAGGCTGAAGTATGTGGGCTTTGTTACCAGCCTACAGGTTCTCTCCCTCCTCCTCTGTGTTTTCCATATGGCTGCCGTGGAGCTTTATGTCCACTACAGGCTCATCAAATATTCTGACTGCAGTCGGGGATCATTTGTTTGCTGTCGGCCTGTTTTCCTTGGCAACATCCTTTGAAAGTCAGTCAAGTGAAGACTATTCAAAGGAGCCAAAGTTAACAAAGAGCAGAAGTGACAAGTCAGTCTAACAGAGTCACATGGTTACCTTTCCTCCTCAGTGACTCACATCGGACGGACTATTAGTGATGGGAATTACGACTCTTTGAAGGGAGCCGGATCTTATTGCTCCGTTCCTTTCTGAGGGCCTGAACAGCTTATGTCATTCACATGCAGCATTTTGCATTTACAAGCCTATTAAATACTGGAGTCACAGACACAAGAGCAGCTCGAGCGATGATCAAACAGATGTTTATCGAGGCTTGTTTCTAATGGACAGGATATGTGGACTGTTAACTGCCATTAGAGCAGACTGAGAATTGATTGTCTATTGCACTGAGGCTGACCCCATAAGTTACTGCAGGCAAAACAAGTTAAATGTGTTTGTGTGTGTGTGTGTGTGTGTACCAGAGAGACAACTGCAGGCTGGAGAATATTTCACAGACAGATGGTGAGAAAGCTGTGCTGATGACAGCACACAGGAGGACGTACAGGAGCTTTAAATGGCTGATTTGTGGGAAAACTGCGCTGATGGTTTAGCAGAGACGTGCTGCTTGCTCAGGTTTGTCTGACCACAGGTTGAAGCCCAAAAGACAGGATTCAGTGTCTCTAAGAGGAAACTGTTGAGTCAAGCCAGACCGCTGAGTTCAAGCAGAATACTGAAACCAATACGGATGGAATCACGCCTTCAAAATAAAAGCTTGAAATGGATCACAGGGAAAATAAAGAGGCAGCCATGATAATCAGTTAAGAATCAGTGAAATTTCACTGTGTACAAGATTAACACCCACGTAAAGCCTGCACTTTTTGCATTGTATTGAATACATCTTTAAATGTTTTTTTCCTTCACAGATGTAAGAAGTTAATAGTAAATCTATGCCTTCAACACTTTCCAATACTGCGTTCTCTATTGACAGTTCTTGATTATTGCCTTTGTTATGTAGGCTGAACAATTGGATGCATCAGTGTTTTAAGTTTTTGTTTACATAAGGTCCATAATAAGCACTGGCGACTCAGGATGTTTGAGGGGCAGGGCTGAAAATAGCCCAAAAGAAAGGACACTTGTATGTGGTGGGGCACCAGCATTCAAAAAGTTCTTGGGCGTGTAACTGCAATTTGTCCACCAGAAGGACACCCAAGAGACATATATATATAAGTGTATATATGTGAACTTATGGGAAACAGTAATGTTCAATAAATCTGTTTATAAAATAAGATTGAGATGTGATTTTCTGTTGAAACATACATTAAGCTAAAGAACAGCAAAAGTAATCTCTAACACACATATTAAAGATTAACATTAACTTACAAACTTGCTGCTCTCTTTAAAAACATCAGTTTCATGACTATCAAGGAAATCTGTATTACTTTACTGAACGAGGCTTTTATTTTGAAAAGGTCATTCGGAAACTCGCTGCGCTGTTCGGGTTGTTTGGCAGAAGTGAAGTTTAGTTCAGCCTGTAGTTTACAGAGGTCGGCGGATCTGTGTAAATGACTGTGGAGCGTACGTGCCGTGTGTGTCCGCGGGATATTCGCCGTCAGGAGTGTGTGTCCTGTGGAGGTTTTACAGCCGTCAGAAGGAAGTCTGTTTCCGGCAGCACCGCGTCGGTAAGATCACTTACATGAAAGTTGTGCATGAAAATTTATTCCCTGTTGTTGTCTGACGCGAGGAAGGACTGAACATTTTGTCGCGCAACGAAAGAAAAAGAGACAATTTGAAAATGTTTCGCGCTTTGAACGAAGTTTGTACTGAGCTCTTTCTTTTTTTTTGAAAGTGTACATGTATGTAGAAACAGTAAACCGTTTATCACGTGAACACAGAAACCTTCAGCAGCGTTCCTCCAGGTGAGTCCATCTTTCCGACAGGTGCAGACGAACGTTAATCATATTTGGTGAGAGCATCCGCGCCGGCTCACAGCAGCTCAGCCACGAGAGGTTAAAGGTGGCGCAGTGAGTCCGCGACAACTGCTGAAACTAGACCCAGGCCCGAGGCCACAATTACAGACCGTTTTATTGTGTCTGAACACAAGCTGCACGGCGCCAGATATAGATTATGTTACACTGTAAATGACATCCAACACCACAGCCGAGAGGAAGAGTACTGCTCTGCGCCGGTGCGCGCACCGAAAAATCTGGCAACCTAAGTGAAAGTTGCCATGCTGGTCGCCAAACACACGTTGCAAACAGCTTGTGACTTCAGGTCTTTGCTTAACTAAGTGCAGTATGTCCTCATTTCGGCATGCCAGTTAATTCAACCTCTCAGGTGAGTGATGGGCCTGAATCAGCAGCAATCAAACGCTTGAATTATGAATATACCAAAGTTAAGTGCTGCCTGGAGTATTATCAGACCGGACAGTTCTTTGGAAGTATTCAGTTACCTGCTGTTATTTATACCCATGATGCTGAGCGAAGCAGCTTCATCGTATTGTTGTTCAAATGGTGAAACACCCCGCCACAGTGTGAACATGGTTTTGGATTACAACGTTCTTTATCTTTAAAGCAAACTGCGCGCTGTCATGATTTACAGCAGTGTAAAGCAAACATACAGCATGTCACTGCGAGTATCAGCAGTACTTACTACAGTACTGCATGTGATCTGTTAACAGCCACTTCAAAATGTCGCCTACCTTTTGTTAAATGCACATTTTGTCAAGTTGTATCACACATTATATCAACGCAATCATAGCATACACAGTGCACTTTCCAATTTTTATTTATTTTTTTTAAAATTTTCCTTGTATTAGCACCAAGCCTCGCAGATGTGAGGTCAGATCATACGTTCAGACAAACTTTCACAGGAGAGAGCAGCGAAAGTGGCGAGTTTGACTGCATCCCAGGCCTGGAGCTGTGTCAGGGGCGACGAAATTTAGGGGGGAAACAATGAATAAAGTTACCTGCTGCTTACTGGCTGCTGAAAATGCCTGGCCCAGCTTAATTTATTGGTTTTAAAATCTGGCCTAATTGAATTAGTAATTGAAAAGCCCTGGAGTGGAATGACTATAGATTGATCAGGCTTATTCTTTTGCTCTCTTCTCCTGGATTTGCTGGTCTATACCTGCCTCTTCCCTGAGTCTCTTCCTTAGGCTAGCCCCATGTGGTACACTGTGTCTCTTGGCCCATGGTGGAGCTCATGCCGGGGTCAGACTACACAATATCAGCCCGATGATACAGCCCGACCCGGAACACGTAGGGTATCAGGTAGGCCCGGAAATGATCAAGGAGCATCTGGCGGGGCATTTAAGCATTTCATCTTGCATAGTGTGCCATAATGGACGACAACTTATGCAGCATTTAGGGCTAGAAAAAAGTGTCCCTCTGGTGCTCTTCAGTTACATAATAATTGGTAACCCTCTCTGTCCCATGGCTTTATTACAAAGAGGCTAACCATGGGCGCTGCAGTTCGCTTAAGATGACTGGTATAGAAAGTTCAGTTCGGGGTGGAGACAGATTAAAACGACTCTTGCAAAGAGAATCGTTTTGGATACATACTTGAAAAGCTACGCAGTTCTCAGGTCTGAATGGGGAACGGAGGTTCAATGTTCTTTGGCCTCTGAGAGAGTGAGTGTAAATTTAGCTCAGAAACTCTTATCTGATGACTTTTTGAGTGTACTGAAACGTTCTTATATTTTTAGGATGTTGCTTACGTTGTTGTTTGTTTTCTCTGCTTAACATGGTTGGTCTTGTGTATCTAATTGTCTAATTATGAACTCTACCTGTTCATGCTGACCATGTGACTGCCTGGACCTATCATGTTACAGCTTCTCTGTCCATCTTGATCATTTAACTAATACCATCTTATAAATGGAAGAGCCCAAAGGTGGCCATTTTACACTCGGCCTGATGAAGGCCTGATGGCTGAAGCGCGTAGGCATGATTTTTGCATTGAAGCCATGAGAAAATAAAGGCTCTTTTTATATAATCACCCTCTTGAGTGCCTCAGATTTTGTCAAGAATCTAGCATGTTTGGTTTTTGTTTACCTCGTAGTAGAAGTCAGTAGCGAGCGCTTCCTTTCTGGTGACATCACGCATGTCGTGACTGCTAATGTTGATTGGCCAGTGAGCAATGTATAGTCTGTCATGTTTCTCAGCAAGAATTTATAACTCTATAATCGAGTAATCTGACACAGTGAACATTTTAACAGACTAAAATATCTTGTAGTCTGACCTTGGTGTTAGAGGTGTACTACAACATAAAGTTAATAAGTTAGCAGGTGTGTTGAGTCTGATGCCAGACTTTCCCTGTTATGAAGGTGGTTTTATTTTAACCCTGCTAGATCACTAGGATAACTTGCCGCCGACTCAACCTGCTCCGGGCCAAAAAAGGTAAAAAACATCCTTCACTTATCAGTTCTATCAGGAAAAGAGACACTTTATTATCAATAGTCAGTCTATGAGTGATTAAATTACAGAATTCCAGCTACATATGCGAACATATGTGTA
>JAQFJA010000013.1:20343364-20353863 GCA_029874485.1 Naso brachycentron
TACTGTGCAGGACACCAAACTGACGTCAAAGAACTTGTGATGATGAAAACGTTACCTGTGTCTTTGCCACGAAATGGCACTTGAACACACTGTGAAGACGACAGCTGACGGCACATTCACATGAATATTCTGCGCCTGTGTAAAAAAAACTAGGACACCAGAGGTCCTTCGAATGGAGATATACAAACTGTTGTTTATGATACTGCTACAACCGTGGCTGACCATTTTCACACCACTTAAATGGATAATTGAGAATATGTCTGATATATTGTCTTTTCTTTTCTTTTTTCTTTCTGTGAGTGGGTGGCAGATGATGCCACATATCATCCTGCCAACAGTTTCACACTATGCCACTGGTCAGAAGGTGGCACTAATACACCAAGATATGCAACAATGTGCCAAAACAGTCAGTGAAGAAGAAAATGACTAAGCATAAAAGTAAACCACACTGATGTGAGAAATGTTTTATGAGGTAGGAAATTCTTTATTATAAACTTGCTGTTTGATTTCAAGAAAATTCTGCAGGGCAACTTTAACTTGGAACTGCAGAAACAAGTGACCTTAGTTTTGTAGAAGTTCAAAAAGCACCTTTGTTTATCCTCCATGGCTCCTCCTCAACTCTTAAACAACATCACATTTCTGTCATAATGTCTTCATGTGTTTACAGTCGCTTGCTAAACAGCTGAATCGGTCGTGTAAAAGGGGAAAAAGAGGGAAAAAATCCATCGGGGTCATCCCACACAGGTTTGAATCCGTCCGTCAGTGTTGAAAATCTTTTGAATCTGTCGCCTCTCATGACGATCATCCGTCAGGGAAACTGGAGGAAGCTCTTGAAAATCTCGCTGCACGCTTGACATTTTTCTGCATTTCTTTTGTAATTGTCTGTCAGTGGTTGAATCATTTAGATTTTTTTAAGGATAGGTTTTATATTCAACACCAAAGTTATTATCAGTTATGGATATATTGAAGAACTTCCCCTCTCTTGTTCTGCCTCTTCCTCCCCTTCGCTCCTCCTCCTCTCTTTCACACTTTCCCTCCTCTGTCCCAAATCTTTACACTGACAAGTCTGCTGAGCTTGTAGGCAAATTCCCTTTTTTTTGTTTCTCACAACAATAGTGTTATTCTGGTGAGCATGGCTGCCTTTAAAGCAGTTGTCTGTAGACTCTACGCTGTCATAGGTAAGTGAATTCAATTAAACTGCACAAAAGGGACATAAAAGAAATTAGGGCCAGTTTGCACAACAGGAGAAGTGATAAGGGTGATTTTTATTTGATGTTTGGTTTTTACTCAAACATCTCTGCAGTATATTTGTTTTAAACTGTGAAAGCCAGAAGGTGAGGTTGATAAAAATAAAAACACAAACAAAGTTGCTGCATTAAAAAACGAACTTGAGATTTGACTGAAGACCTTGTTTTGATTCTCTCAGGTCTGAGGAAATGTTTGGTGAACAAGTGTGTGAACACATGGTTTTCACTCACAGGAAATCTCAGTTGAGCGATCACAAATCACGGTTGCTGTCTTGTAGTCATGCTTGCGTGCTCTGTGTTGCATCTAGTTTATGTCCTCTGAGTTGAAATTTTCATACTTATCATTTCACAGTCTGTATCTCAGACCCTCGTGTTCACGAGCCCTTTCATCGCCATTTTAAATCCATCTACTAAATGTCCTTGGACTTTCTTTCCTCTTCACACACAACCTGACCGTCCCACCCGTCTACACACCTCTTCCTGCTTTCCTCATCTGCTCCACAGTTGCTTCCCTCACAGCCTCATCTCTACATCAGCCCTACAGAAACCCAACAGGACCATTCTCAAACTCTGTCAGTTCATCTTAGTTGCATTCTTCTTTTTTTTTTGCTTTCGAGCATCGCCCCCCTGAACTGAACCTACTTGACCGCCTACCTGCATCCACTGGGTCTAATCGTGCATTGAGGCGTCACACACTGCAACTCTGCTTCTGCATTATTGTTTGATTACTTGGTGCAAAATCATAAAATCCTCATCATCAGTTGTGTTTGACTTGTCTTCATTTCCTGGGATTAAAAGCTTTTAATTTAAAAGAATAAGTTACAGAAAAACTTTTTTATCCTTATGTCTGTGTCACTGTGGTTTTGGGAACACATACAAAAAAAAGTATTTTCTTTTTCAATTTTGACAAACGTAGCTGAAGGAATAGCACTGACTTTAGGGTCTAATAAAATAAAAGGAACAAATTAGAGTATAATGTAATTACAGCCAACTTAAGACCCGAGAGATGAATTTAAGGGCCAACTATACAGTATTGGGAACAAATTAGTTACCTGTAACAAAATTAAGTATTTTAATTACAAAATAAATGTGACTGCAATCGGTTGCAGTTACTGAGTAAAAAATTATGTAATTAAATTAAGTTACTTATGAAAATTTTAAGATTACAAAAGGGGGTTACCACTGAATACTTTCTGTAAAAGACTTGGATTATATGTCGAATACTATTCATTTTGTTGCTTTTGTCATTTCTGGTCAAGGCCGTTTAGTAAAGTTTGATGCTTTTGATTGGTTCCCTTCCCACATCTGTCATTAACACTGCCTGGTTTCAACATTTAAAAATTGTTACCAGTTGAAAACATTCGTTAGAAATTTAGATAAGTAATCAGAAAGTAATCAAATGTAATAAGTTACATTACTTTGATACAGCTTTTCATTTGAGCTTTCTTTCTTTGCAGGTGCAGTACGTGTTGCAGTATGCTACAGTGCACTATTTTCTGCATCCATATGGCCACAGTCACAGCTTCACAAACACTTCAGCCAAAGCTGTTCTCTGCCAGGTGACAGGTCGATGTATTAGCCCACATAATGGAGACATTTGGAGAAAAACCTGTGATATGTTTTGCTTTGCATGCACAGAACACAGCTGCAGTTCTGCAAGCACAAATATTTTTTTCCAAATATTCCATTTAAATTGTAAATCACAGACTAATGAAGCCTACACATGTACATTATAGGGGCTTTCTACTGTTTATCACGTCGTGTTCTGATTAGACTAACAATCATGGACTACTTTATGTCACCATAAGAACGGTCCATAAACACAACATCCACATTATTGATCGTAAATATATCAAATGACACCTCATCTTTCAGTTTCTCCTCCAGCTGCAGCTCTCAGAGAGATACACAGTAACTCTAACTTAAACCTGATCCCGTCCACTCCCACGCTGTCCTCACTGACCTCATCCCAAACACGTCTCATAGCGATTCAGCTCTGCATGCTACCTGGCCGGTTGTGCTCACTGCAGCTTTGGCCTTCCCACAGCCTGATCACTGCAGTGATTTATCCTCAGTACCTGTGGGCCAGAACGCATAAATATATATTTAAACCTGTAAACTCCTACCATCCATAAAAATGATTAAAGTGCCTATTTTGGTTAACTCTGTGCCCTCCCAGCACAACTGGGTTTGATTTGTCAGAGTAAACCAAATGCAGGTGATGTTCCGTGCTCTCTTCCAGAGATGCCGTAAATCAAAACCAGGACAGGTCTGAATCTGATGAGCTCTGCGACGAATCTGATACCCACTCAGGTCTTGGCCAGGACCTGGAGACATACCTACGAGCTTAGGACTATAGATTCCTCAGAGGCCTGCACCGTGCTGTCTTCACCCCAAAACTCAGTGTTACAGCTCACAGTTTTATTACCACCTAGTAAGCACTAATTCAGCCAGAGACGCAAAATGATGCAAGCCAAAGCAATCCGCTGAGTGTGGGTAGCTTTTCATTGCATTTCCATTTACCAGATAGCTGTGATCCTGCGCTGTCAGCGTTAAAAAGCACATCAGCCGGGGGGACAGAGGAGCAGTGTTGAGCTTGAGACACAAAAAATTAAGATTTTACTCATTTTAACAGAACGAAAGGTTTTTTCCTCGGAGCAGCTAATTTGCTCCCTGAAAAGGAAGGATTTCCCAAAATTGAGAACGATTTGATGTATTCCTGTCGTGTTTTTTTTGTTTTTGCCTTATAAAAATAAAATAGCTGGGATACTTTTACCCAAAGTGAGAGGCACTATGTGGGAGTTTAACACTGAAAGCTGCAGTAATCTATACTTTAATGTTTACAATGAATATTGTAGCAATAGAAAAGGACTATGAGGAATGTAAAATGTCTTGTTCGTATTGACAAATCCACAGTGCATGATATCATGATTTACAGGTAATAATTCTTTATGTCTGCTAAATGTGTGAATGTGCACACTAACACAGTAATCATATCTCCTTTATAAGAAGCTAATATACCAACATTGCTCTTACTTGTTGTATTTAATTGGTGGCAAAAAAGTGACAAACAAAACGTCTTCTACATTAAAACTACTAATGCAGAAACAATATCATTCAACATCAACTTAAAGATGTGTGAAAATGCCATTCTGTAAACCAATTAGAACAGAAATACGTCTGAGGAGAAGCATTAAAATGTAGAAAGTGTCGGTACATCGAGAGGTTTGACGTTAGAATGCTGTTTTAGATGTGTAATCACTGCTGATTTTGTGACGTCACAGCGTCTTTGAAGGCCAATCATGATCCAGTATGCAACTTCTTTAAATTTAGTGTGGAAACCTCCAGCACACAGACACGCTCCAAGAGCATATCAGGCGAATTATTATTCAAAGACGGATATTTTTAAATGTCTGAAAATATGTCTGCAGGGCATCTTTACTATGTGCTGCTCACCTTGTATTTTGAGTCAGTCTGAATGGAGACATCCTGTTTCGCAGGAAGGTGTCAGTCACAAATCATTAAGCTTGCAGGAACCAGGAATCTGGCCAGTATCAACATCCACATACAGAATTTGATTATTTTTCTTTGTTTAAAAATCTTTCATCTTAAAACACAATTTGTGTGTGTTGTTAATACATTACTCTAATTTATGCAATTGCTTTTACAGCAGTCCATCAGTGTGTTATTAGGTGTTTGCCCTGAGAAGAGATCTGATGATATATAATATACTGTAAATACTAAGCTGTTAGGCTATGAAGGGAATAAGTCACAGGGATACATTTCCACAAACATGTCAGTCAGTAGAAACACTGTTTAATGAAAGATGACAGAGAGTACCCCTCAGGCAAAAGAAGCAATAGCAAACCTAAATTAACATGAGCATCATTCCAGTTGTCAAGCCTGCTTTTTACTTTATTGGTATTTTTAAGTCAAGATAAACCTGAGGAATGGAACCACCATTAAAACAAACAATGTTTCTGTTTTCTCTGGCAGAGAGCGTCTTTTTCGGGAGGAAAGAGAAGAAAAGGAGCAGAAAAAAGAAGGGAAAGAAAACAACCACGGCTGCTTTTCTGGCAGGGGCGTGAGATGTGGTGGTAGGGAGCCGAGAGCGCTGCTTGTGCCAGCACATCCACATGTCATCTCTGCTTAGACACACCTTGGAGAATGTGACCTCTTTCCAAGCCTGACCTGGCAAGGGGTCCATGGTGGAGGGAGTCAAAGCCCCGGATTGTGGCTAACCTGCGCCAGAGAGCTGCCTCCCACTGTGTGCACGCATGCATATGTGTGCTCATGACTCACTTCATGGATGGCATGCGTGCATTTGTGTGTGGGTTTGCACATTAATGATGTGGGCTCTGGCACGTCAAACACTCACTGGCTCCATTACTTTATTGTGAACCATTGGTGGGCCTCGTCACAGTGTCGCCACCACCGTCTTAGCGCAAAAATCCTCCCTTCTGCCAACTTAGACTTTATTTCGGCAATTGTGACGCTTGTTCGGGAGCAGAGGAGGCATGAGTGAACACACCCTGCCCGTGGTAAAATCCTTGAGGGTAAACCATGTCAGAAATTACTCGTCACAATGGTGGATTTGAGATGGCAGCTTAGCAGAAAAGGGGCTCCCACGGTGTCCTGGGGTTGTGGGAAGACAGTGAGAGATGAGGTGTGGAGTAGACAGGCAGAGAAAGAGGCATTCACCTGTGTACGAGAGGGATAAAAAAAAAGCCGCCAGCCACACAAAGTACAGACACAGCAGAATCCTGCTCCCTGCCCGCCGTTTGGCCTCCGGCAGCGAGGGATAACTGAATTACAGTAGCAGCAAAAAGCTAATCTCACTTCCTCTGTGGGGGTTGCGTGTGTGTGCACTTGTACTTCTGTCTGTGGACTGTTGTGAGTGTTGGTTTGTGAGGCCGTGTGCATTCGTTCAGGCTCAGCATGGATTTTGGAAAGCGTGTTAGCCTGACAGTGAGAGTGTATGTTTACTAGATGAAGATAAAGGCTCACATCCAACTGTCCTGCAGGGACCAGAAGGTAAGGAGTTGTAGAGGTGAGGAGCGTGCGATTGTCTGAGTGTGTGCGTGTGTGTGTGTGTGTGTGTGTGTGTCCACCTGTCAAGGCAAATCCACTGCTGTCACTCATCTTGACGAGCCATCACCTTACACATGAGGCTGATTCGACCAGCGTTTGTAAAGCCTAAGAAACAGATGGAAAACAGAAAAAAGGTAAAAAGAAAAAGATTCTCATGTTCGTTGTGATTTTTAGCAGGTTTTATTTTACACGTTGTGCCACATTGAGGTTATTTTTTAGTTAACGCTCGTCATGGTGAAAGTAAACAATCACAGTTCAGTAAATTCAGGGGTACTCAAAGAAAAGCTTAGGATGTAAGCTGGGCATAAACTGTACAATTTTATAAATCTTGATGTTTATTCCAACTAAATCATCTGTATTGTGAAGCCAAAGCTCACGATATAAGTGCTTACACCGTCAAGTCACGACCTCAGTGCTCACAGTGTGCGTCTAGTCGGCCCCTGTGGACCATTTGAGCTACTGACAGCTGTCAATAAAGTTTGTTTTTGAGAGCTGGGCAGACAGGAGCTAGATGACGTCAGAGAAGAAGAGGCAGTTTGTTAGTCATGCTAATAACGGTGGGATGTGCTGCCTCGATAATCTGTGCCATCCTGTGTGCCAAAGGATTAAAAAAAGAGGCCTTGGTGCACTTGGACGTGCAGGTGGCGACAGGGGAAGTGGTGGTGCTTGGTTTGGTTTGGTGCGACCCGGCTCGATCGGAAGTGATAGTGGAAAAGCCTTCGTTCCCTCACCAGTTCTTACATATCAGTTGTCCAGTACACTCAGACACCACAAACTTTTTTTTTTTTTCCAACATATTACATCTTTTTTTATTTACCCACTAGTACATTTCTGTCTGATGACACAACTGACGTCATCGGCTGATTGTGTCAATCACAAATTTCAAACATGTTTAAGATTGAAGAAGAAGAAGTGGCTTAGAAGATCTAAGACGTAAGATTGGAGTCTGAAGAAATCACACACTGAATGACTTTATCTCCTGACTGACCCGGAACAACTTTGTCTCTTCAGTCTTCACTCTAAAACACATTAAGAATCAGCTCAGTTTCAACGTCTGCCTCTGCCTTAACAGGGAAAAATGAAATGGAAAAACAAAGTTTTCAGGTTTCATTTTTGAGCTAAATGATAACATAGCAACTTGTGGAAAAAGAGTATCGAGGAGCAGAAAAGTGCAGTAAGCATAAAAATAAACATACTTGGATTTTGCATCCGTTTTACTCAGCAGGTATCTGTAGCCAGTCATCAGCTGAGTTGCATATCACTAACGGTAATTGCAGGCACACAGTAAAAATATTGTGATTGTGTGTGGCTGAGAGTCCTCATCTTTGTAATGTTATTTGCTGTCCTTAGTTATTGTTATCTGTGCCTCCATTAAAGTTATTTCTCCGTCAGTAGTTGTAACGAGGCGATGTGATTTTTATATGTGCCAACACGCCGTATTTGAATGAATGACTGAGCTGGTGGGCGAGTGATCCCAAAATGCCCCATGTACCCCTCGGCGGCAGTCTGCGCGCCGTGGAGAAAAGGCTGAACTGTCAAAAATCCAAGTAGAATTTTAGAAGTAGAATTTTAGCAGTGTCTCCATGCCCCTGCAGTGGGCCACGCCCCACAGTTTGAGTACCACTGCACTGAGAGTTTTTTCACCCTGAGCCCGATTCGCCTGTTTGGGTCATTTTGTTTGTGCTGGTGTGAAAGCTGTTCTTTGTTCAGAACAGCCTTGGACATGTTTGTTTCAGTCTGGATTCAATTGTTGTTTGTAGTGTGAAAACTTACGTGCGTGAACACGAGTGCAGGGATTTTTTTCTGATAATCACAACGTGAAAAGGAGTTAAAACAGCTGTCCGCATAGTTAAGCAGCATCTCAATGAAAAGAAGGTGAAAATGTTGCGCCACAAAAAAACTATTATGCCAAGACGACTATTTTTCCCCTCATGATTGTCTGTTCTTCATTAATTTGCCCATGAGGTCCAGCTGCACTTTCAGCTGGTAATGTACATAATCAGTTTTTTGTTTTTGAACTCTGTGTAACAGAACAGAACATAAACAAACATGTACAATTTAGTCAAGAGCGGGATGATGCTTGTCAAGTAATTGCATCACCGTCCAATGAATGAGTAGGTTGAAGGATGCCAAGCTCGGGCTGACCAGAGGTGTCACATCACATCAGGGCAAAATAATAACTGGAAGTATCTCAGTGGGTCAGAGGCTCATCCTGTTTGAATGCAGATTCTAGGAGAGGATTCTCTGCTCTGACATCGCGCCATTGTTGCAGTTCAATGCAGCAAATGATTTGGAAAAGTTAGCGTTTTGGGGCTGTAAGAAACAGGCATATCTGTCATCACCCTTCTCGGGCATCCAGCCTCACCTTGGAGCCTGAACAGCAAACTGTTGCTGTTTCCCATCTGCTCCTGCGGTGTGGTCGGAGCCGGCTGGCTGGGTCAGGCTGGAGCCCAGGTTCTCTTCCAAACCTCTGAGAAGCGCAGCGTGAGTGTGTGCTGTTCTGCCTCAGTCTCACTGTAGCTTTATCGCGGGTTCACTGTGTGATGTGGTTGTGATACAGAGGTAGTGCATGTCGGAGAACTCACTTTGTGTGTGTGTGTGTGAGTTTTGAGTGTTTGTCTGTGTGTGAATGCTTTCTCATGTGTGTTTACATTGGTGTAAACTGTGATGTTTGTCGCTGAAATGTCAGCAGCTGGCGGATAAATGGAGGTGAGGGAACGGTGGCGAGTGATTCTGCATTCCAAACCATTTGGTTGGCAAAGACACAGTTGGCCAGAGATTTGACCATCAGACTTCTGGAATGTTTAAATATTTTGAGCTGAGGGTGAAACTATGGAAATAACACTATTATAGTAGAAATTTGACAATAGCTGCAGGAAAAACTAGCAGAAGGTCATTTTTAATCATTTTAGGCAACTTAAAGTCCATTCAAGGAACTTTTAACAGGTTATGAAGCAGTCTAGACTTCATACTGTTGCCTCGCATCTTACCCACATCTGCATCAGCAAGAAGACTGGAGATTACTGTCGTGTCCTTTACAGTGTCTGTGCTCGGTCCACACAGTCAGTGGAAGTGCTACAAACACAGACACACAGACTGGAGGAGACAATTTGTTGTTTACGAGCATGATCGAGCCGTTGTTCTCTTTTTTTTATAATCTATAACTGAAGGCAGGAGGATATTCTTCTCAAGATAATTTAATTGTTTATAACCAAACTGGTGTTGTTAAATAAGTGGTGTGTATCTTTCACTCTCTTCCAAAACTCATGCTTGCACTGGACAAGATCTTTACGACTGCAGTACCACTTTTGTCCATATTTGCTGCTGTCTCCGCTATTGCAACTATCAAAAAAATTGTGACCCTCTTTAAGACAGGGATCAACATTTTTGACAAAAGCTAAAAATAAACAGTATGTTTCTGTAGTCAAAGTCTTTCTAGTGACAGAACCACTTAAAGCTGCAGTTGGTAACTTTTGCTGACGAGCTAATGAGCTAAGAAAGCTAATGTTAGCTGCAGCATGCAGCATGCTCATTGGGAAGCAACTCTGCTGTGGCTTTTGTTTCCTGCTTTTGCTCTGACTCAAGATTTATGTCGTTTGTTGTCGCTCTCTTTTTGTCCAATTTAAACCGAGACAAAATGGTTGCAGGGAAAGTTGCAGAGGAATAAACTGGTCTGTCTCAGCTCGAGCTTGAGCCGACTGATGGTGTCGCTCGCAGACACTCTGTTGTCGGCAGAGGCCAGTCAGAGCTTGAAGCACGAAAAGCTAATCAGCTAGCACCAACGTCACCTGTCACTAAGAAGCGCAACATAAACCAGCCAATTAGGACCGAGAGTACAGAGAGCGTCTCTGATTGGGCAAATAGAACGGGAGAGAGAAGATTTTTACCTATCCTGAATACACAGAGGCATGATGGGAAAACACAGATCTCCCCATAAGCAGAGCTTACAAGCTAAGCTACTCTAGGAAAAGAAATGCTAACGTGATGGTAGCACCGATACCCTCCGACATGCAAAAGAACCACGTTCACTAAGTGCAGATCTGACACGTTGTGTCTCTGTGTTTTCATGACATTATCTGCTTACATGGCCATTTAAACAGAACACACACACACACACACACACACACACACAGCATTTGACCTCCACTTGTCTCATCAGTG
>JAQFJA010000013.1:20368719-20384657 GCA_029874485.1 Naso brachycentron
TTCGTTTTTCGAAGCAGTGGGCTGCAGTCAAAGTTACATAGTGTTGCTTTAAAGAGGCTGTAGATGTTGAGCCTGTAATTTCATTATTGCCTATAAATAGTAAGTATATTTAAATTTGCCATTAGCAGGCAGATAATTTATCCAGTAACAGGTGTCCATATCTTTTAGTCTTGATTCTCTGCAACTTTTTTTCTGACTGTGAGAGTTGGAAAGATCCATTGGAGTGATCTTCTTGATGAACTAAAGAGCTAGAGCTGAATTAAACTAAAATTGTCAAGGTGGTGGAGGATGAAAAAAGGAAAAGAGATTTTTCATGTCCTAAATTCCCCATTTAATGGTTAATATCTGATCAATAAGTCATATTAAGGATTAACTGATCATTTATAAAGCTATAAATAACATTAAAAAAAGCCATGAAAACTTTACGGTGCCTAATTCGAAAAATTTGCACTTTCCAAACTCAGTGGATAAAAAATACATCTTGGAAATGGAAACTCAAAGTAAAGCTGCTTTTCTTGAAAAATTACACTCATTAAATACAAAAATAGCTGAGAAAAAATAACTAAAATGCAACTGAAAAAGTATGAAAAAAGCACAGGTGAGATGCATGGTTACATAAAATCACTTTTACAGAACTTACCGTGTGCTGTGAAGCCTCGTGGACAGCCTCCTTTAATCTTTAAGACAATACACTTCCAACTGTGAAGCACAACCTAAGAGCCTTTAGAGGAAGAACAATAGATGGCAGTGTTATGCGCCTCCAAATGTCTCAGCCAAAGCTCTGCTGAACAGACAATTCAGGAGCTGTAAGAAAGTCACAGTGGGCGGCTGGTTGAACATCAAAGCATACAGTCACAAAGACACAGTGAAGAGGATATATGCCTAAATGTCTGTTTTGTACGTGGAGTGAATTGTGACTTTAATCCATTTAGGTGCGTACCTCCTCCGAAAAAGATGCCTTGAATGTAAGATGAGTAATAAAGCAAAAGGAGCCACATCCATGCTTTACCTTAATCCCACACACTCTCATTTTTGCCACTAATCTGACAGATTTACACCCTTTCATTACCTGAATATGCCGCCCTCTACATCTCTCACCTCATGGAGAATCCTGTTGGAAAATGTTGAAGTTGGAGGAGCATTTCTTCATGGATTCTGAGGATGTTTTATCTTAGACAACAGCAGAATAGACTGTGTTAGAAAAAATAAAGGTGAAAAGCTACCTTAAGGCCCTTTAACTTTTAGGTGCTGCCAGCTGTTGAGCTGCAATCCTAAATAAAGTTTGGATTCATTAATTATTCTATCAGGATTTGAAATACAAGCCTCATAATTATCCTCGAGGGGACCATGTTGTATGCTTAAGTAAGATGACAGTAATAACCTGCTAATGCCTGAGCCTTATTGACTTGACAAATTCTGCTTTCTCATTTCTTTCTCCTAAACCAACCTTCCTGCAGGCGTTCAGTTTTACATATTACTCTATTACCATTACAAAATGTAAAAAGTCCCTTTGTCGCTGTTCTTGTTCTGCAAACTGCTTTGTTAATCTGTCCCGTTGCCAAGGATATTTATGAGTTTTTGGCTAGAGATTCAGTCAAATAAACAACCTACCTCACTGTTTCCATAGCAGGGAGAGAGCGGCTCCGCCGCGTACTGCAATGATCAATGAGAGTTTTAACTTCTGACTAAACGCAGGGCCTCTTCATGTTGAGATGTGCTGCGAGGCCCCGCCGAAGCGCAGCTCGTGTGGTCGCATTTGGAAACAGTCTAATTTCTTACATGTGTCTGAGAGGGTGTGAATTCACAAACTCTGATTCTCCTTGGCTTGTCTGCTGTGACTTTTATCATGTGGATTGATGAACTGATTTTAAGGGAGTGAATCTGTCGAGCTTACGCACCTCAGTGATGTAAGCGTTTGACTCCAGTTCTTTCCAGCGGGAGCAACGAAGAAGCTCTCCTTCGAACGTCTTGGTTTCACCCTCACTTTCTGTATTGCCTCAAATGCACTTAGAGTTGTATTTTCACATGTGCTTTAGAAGATGATAGAAAATCTCCCAGGTTGTATTGAGTGGGCGGAGGTGAGTTTTCGTGAAACGGCTGTGTGAGAGGTGCTTGTTTTCCCACAAGTCTTCAGGGGATTCCCCTTTCCTCTCTGTGCTGTAAACCAGCATCACCGCATGGCTGATGGACGTCTCTGTTTGGCAGGTGCTCATATACTTGGCGCCTACCGTTGCCCACAGCTATGAGGCTGTCAGGGCAGAAAGCTTCCAAGAGTGCAGGGGAACATTATATTTCACATTATCTCAGAACAATAGGCCATTTCCTGCTCGCTGCAGGCCAGAGAGGAGGCTGATCAGGGGCTGCCAAGCTTCAGGAAGAGAGCATAGACTGCAGGAGAAGTTGGCGTCCAAAGGGGGAGCTGTATGAAGCTGATGAATTGTTAGGTAGGTGGTTCCAGAGTGGGTGCAACCTAAGCTAACCTGCCAGCAACCTAAGCTAACCTGCCAGTTAGTGAGTAAGAACAGTCACGCAGTGTATTTCAGGTATGATTTGAACAGAAAGACCAGTACATAATTCTAAAGCCAGTTTGATTTCTTTTCTTCCTATTCACGTTAGCCATCTGTCAGTCCCCAGGAAGTGCTCCCACCTTTGAAGTCAGACGTAGTGGCCAATCAGTGCAATTACAGTAAAATTACACGGTGCACAAAGGCCACAGAAGACCTTTTCTTACGAGCTTCGACTGTTATAGAAGCAGCTTTAAAACAATGAATTTTTTTGAGCATCATAACTCCTGCTAAAGGTCTGAGAATTTGATACTTTAGAATTTGATCCATTCAGTCCAATAGCATTTGGAAAGTCTAGAAGAACAGCATAAATAAATCATTATATCCCCATGCAACTTAGCTGGGACTAAACCAGAAGTTAGCTGACTTGGCCAGCAGACGTCTCCAGAGGGCATGTTCTACGAGCCCAACAATGCAGAAGCAATGCAGAAAATCTGAGTAATTTTGTCCTCAAAAGTCAAAAGTTTTTGGCATCATGTGCAACTGAGCAGCCTTTAGAGGAATAAACAGGACGCTGCCTCCAACTCTGTATCCAGTTCCAGCCCATACATCAATGGGCTCTATGGAGAACATTGTCCATCCTTTAGCAGATCAGTCTGTTCGTCCACTGGACTGAAATGTCTATTACATAACTAGATGTATTGATTAATTTGCCATTACTTTTGGTACAGACATCCGTGATGGATATGGAAAAATCCCAGCAGGTTAAAGTCTTCACTCATCTGACGTAGTAGGTGGACCAGCAAGAACAGACACAGACATTCATGGTTCTTAGACAACTAATCTTAATGACCCTCTGATATTTGTGGTGCTGAGCGTAATATCTCAACAAATATTGACAAAATTGCCATGAATTGTGTTCAGACAGGATGAAGTTTGGTCTTCCCTTAACTTTCATCACTATCATCAGGTCAAAATGTTTCTTTGTCCACTTCTTTGGTTTGAAAGAACACCTGAAAAACAACTGACATTTTTATCAGCCTTAGCTGGCCTTGTGTTTGGTGCTAACTGTTAGCTAATCCTAACATGGTAAACTAATATTTTAAAGGTGGAGTCAGTAGGATTTGTTTGCCGCGGTTTGTGAACAAAATGTTTAGATTGGGCCCGTCCTCCCAGCTCAGTGCACCAGAAGTATCGTAACTTTGCGTGTACTATGTGTACTGTTATACTGCCAACACCTAACATAACACAGCAAGCTATGCTAACATACGCTAACATTTTTTAATGGAGAAGTTGATAATTTAAGCTAACAAGCTAATGGCAGGTGTTTGGCACCTACCCGTTCAACAGAAAGGTCAACTCCGCATCGCTCCTCAAGTCTGTCCTTTAGTGCCGAAAGCTGCTGAAAGCCGAAACGAGATTCACTATCCTTGTTGGAAGGAGCTTTAGCCGCTTGCTGTTTCGCCACAGAGAGCTATATGTTGTTTTCTTCACCACTAACTTTTAACAAACTTTCTCCAGTCTGAGCAGTGTCCAGTCGCTGTGCTCCACTGTGTTAATAACCTCACCTGTGGGCTGTCATTGGCTGAGGGAAATGCATCCCCTCCCCACCCACATTCATCCCAAGCAGCTTCTGAGACAAGCAAACCGTCAGACTACAGGCAGAGGGCAGTCTGCGTACACAGTCACCACATATATCATTGAGGCCCCAAAATGATGACAAGGCAGCATTACTTTTGTATAAGTCTATCGTTCATTTTTCAGTAAAATCCTACTGACTCCACCTTAAGCATAGTAATTAAAACATGAGCTGCTAAACACCGACTTGTTAAAATCATCAGTGTGAGCATGTTAGCATGCTTAGCATTTAGCTCAAAGCCCTGCACTGCCTCAGTACAGCGTCTGGCAGTGGTAGTTGGGAAATTTTGATAAATTCCAAATGATTTCAGCACATTTTAGTTAAATGAAAAACAACTGAGATGTCGGCTGGGGTCACCTTTTTTCCCACCCAGATGTATCCAACCCTTTAGCGCAGGTGCCAAATGCTTTGCAACCTCTGGAACCTCTGGAAATACCTTTTCACAGGGTGCTCTTTTCTCTCTCTCTCTCTCTCACCCCTTTCTTCAGGTTGCGTAACTGTTCTTGTGTTGTATTATTGAAACGTTTGGCTCTGATTAGTGCAGCAGATGAAACGGCTAAATGCTAATGTGTGATTTCCCAGGGGGCCGCCCGGCTTCATGGGCTGCAGGTGTTCGCACGGGAGGAGGAGGGCTTTAAAAGTGCATCAATGCCAATTACGCCCTGCATTGTTTGTTCCCTCTGTTACTCACTGGGGCAGGTAAACACTTCAGGTTTGCTTCTGAAGTATTGTCATGGCGTCTTCGAATTCCCGTATAGTGGGTTGGCAATCCCTCCTCTCCCTGCTCATGGTGTATGAGTTGTTAAAATCAGTCAGGCATTAAATATGAGAAATGTTGGGAGCACCAGAACCTCTCCTTGGCTTCACTCTAGTGAATAACATGGTATTGATTATCTTGATGGACAAAAAGCCTCCAACATATCAGCCCTAGGCCATAGATCTATTTCTTTTCCTTCTCAACAGGATGTGTGTGATACCTGAACATTTATTTTAATATCTGAGCACTGCAGGTCCAAGGTGATTCTGCTTTGCATTTATGTCAAAAGATGTTTTTCCAGCTCTGCCTCAGGAGGAGTGCAGAAGACTTCCAGCTGTACGAGTTTCTGTTAGCAAACTCAGCTGCCTTTAAAATTATGTATCCAGGGTCCAGGGTGAGGAACGATCTTTTACTGTCCCGCTTCACTCTGCCACTCTTCTCGTCAATCCCTCCATCTCCATCCTTTTGGGATGTCCTGTTCTTTTTTTCTGCTGTGCTGAGCAGACAGGCAGCAGCACTGAGCCTCCCGGCTTCCCTTCTCTTCTCCTTCATTTAATTCTTTCTACAGTACATCGCCACAGATTTATCACCTTGTGCCGTTTTCATCCCGAAAGCGTTGGAAAAAGAGGAGAATTATTCCTGGGTCCTGACAGGGGGGCCTCAGGGTGGTGGGAAGGGTGGGGAGGTGTGTTGTGAAGGAAGGAAAGTGAGGCTTGAGACTGGGTCTGAAAAATGTGACTCGTGTAAACGCTGCCAAGGAGAGAAAGGGGGTGAATATAATTGATTCTGACGACCCAAGTGGGATGGCGGTCCTCCCCACGGGGAGACGGTGAGTGGATCCCAGCCAGAGTCACCGTTGTGGGGGCAGGGACAGCAGACAAGACGGGTGAAGTTGGAGGATATCTCTCTCTTTCTCTCAGTCTCGCTCTCTCTCTCTCACACACACTCAACTTACTTACCATGTAATATTACACATCCCCTTCCCATAAGGCTTGGAGAAAATGCACAGACTTTGGCTCGCCTTCCTTCATCTACTCAATCTGTAGTTAACTGCATATGACATTACATATGCATGAGCTAATTAACCTATCAAATCGGTGATGAAAATTTCCCCACTTGTCTCTTTCTTGTCTTAATTGCAGGTGGGAGTGAGAAGAAACAATGGGTGGAAGACAGGCTTCACCTATTAAATCAAAACCTCTTTCTCACATACACACAGACTTGCACACAACTCTGTGCAGAAGAACCTCTCTTCCTCTTATTAGTCCACACCCACGGCTCCCTGGAGCCAGACTAAATAAATAAATGAACTGTTCAGATGGCTGCTTACTTGCTAACCTTGTTAGCTTTTGCGCCACAGCAAACAGAAATATCCTTGTTTGTTTGTGCGAGTGTGTATATGTGTGCAAGTGGTATGATTGTATTGATGGTTGTTATATCCATGCATGTATACTAATGTGAAGGGTCCATTCGTCCTCCAGCAGGCCTGATTCATTAACCTTATGTGTAAGACTGCTCAGTAAATGTAGGTTACTGCTCAGGCAGACATAATTCCCCAAAGGCAAAGAGCGGCATTAGCATCCGGTTATCTCGCCACATTCCCTGGAGCGAAGATGACTCTAGAAAGATGCTCTCTGTCTCGTTTGAATTCTGCCGAACAACCCCCCCCAACACACACACACACACTCTCATACAGTGTGCTACGACACACACAGGTAACAGAAATAGAAGTTAATGTGAGAGCAAGGAATGAGGACAAGACAGGAGTAAAATTGGCCCGTCAAGACAGAATAAAGACACCGTTACAGTACTTTTCCCCCAGCTCCTGGTATGTCTGTGCAGATGTTTCATTCTCAAGGTGAGCTGTGTTTGATTTTATTTACTCGTCAGTCAAGAGGAAACAAAAGATGGGGCAGATCAGACAGATCCGAGCCCTTACATTTAGTGGGGGGAAGCTCATGGAGTTATATGAGAAGAGACGAGTGGATTGTAACAGATGGCAGGAGTTCCCCTGGGCGAACGGCGCCCACCCCACTGAACATAGGGATCTCTTGACCATCTGGACCAAAAGGCAATGAGCAGCACCCCGTGGTGGATTCCCCGCCAAAGCGACATGGAAATGAAGAGGCGAGCTCACCTGGAGGAGTGTCACCAACATACATAAGCTTCATGTTGATAGAATAAAGCGTCCCATATACCCAGTGTAGGGTAGAACGATCCAATCTGTTGCTCCTCCTGTACAGGAATGAATTGCGTGTTTAGTTAAAGGTTGAAAAAAAAATGCATTTGTCAAAACTTTCTACCTGTCAACTGCTCATTTTTCCCGACATTTCATGCAGAAAAACCCTCTCATGAATTCCATATTGTCTGTGTTAACATGTCCAATTTGCAGAGAAAAAAAATCTTTTATATCAAAAGCAGCATGGATGCAAGGAGGGTGGGGATCTTTGTAATAGTCTTTGAGCTGTCCATCGTTCCATGTAAACACTTGCTGGAATGTATGAGGTTGAGACAGTTGGTTAAACTTGCTGCTCTGGCAGAAATAATGTCTCCAACAAATCAAAAGCATATTTTTGATTTGGCCTGGTTAACTCTGCAGTCATCTTTCATGTTGAAGAGCATGGGAATATTGGATCCAGACTGGGAATGGACCAGGAGAGAAAAGTATGTGTTTAGTTCAGGAGCTCAATGTGAACTAGTGAAATGTTCTCATCACACATAATCTGAACTTCAAAGGAAGCTTTAGGCTTAAGAGGGCTCATTTTGTCATTGTACCATTTATGTTATCTAGAGTGACATTATCATGGTTATAAATTTATGAAAGAGGACATATTATACTCATTTTCGGATCTTTGATTTAGATTTTGGACCCCTGTGGAGTAGCTAGACACAACTGACTGAACAGTAAAGTCTGTAGATCTTCAGAAAACGGTCTGTGTAGGTCCCTCCTCCCCCTTTTCCTCTTCTGTGCGTGCCTCCACATTCTCAACCCAGTCGTACTCACAACCTCTTTTGTCAGATTACTGACACAAAATGAACACAGGTACGACACTGACAAAATGTTACTTACAGCTGACACTTCTGACTCTTCAGCATCACCAAGTAACGTGGAAACAGTGTTGTCATTAAGCAGCAGTTTGGCCATTAATCCGGCTGATGTGCTCATGTTGAGGAAGTACAATAAATAAATCCAAACAGAGGTATTTTTCTTTTGCTGGCCAAGAAAAAGGAATGCTATTAACTAATGTCTGGTGCTTGCCTCCTTAGGAAAGCTAAACAAAGCTAATTTCTCTTCACTCACCCGAAAAAACACTTTATTAGAGCCATGTCAAACAACTTGCTGACAGTAACCCTCGAAACAGAGAGTAGAGTGCAGTGATGTCTGAGCAAAGAGGGGAGGGGGCAGGCACAGTGCTGTGTGCACAGAGCTGGCATGCCCGGGCATTCCCATACAAGGAAGTCCAGCATGCATTGACATCAGTGTAACAACAGAGTTAAAAATAAAACACCTCCTGAAACACAGTGTACAGATCCAACCCAAACTTCCAAATGTATGAATGCCATTATGCAACGCTTTGGCATCATTTAACACGAGTATCCAACATTATAATAGAATTTATAGGTCAGAAAAGATGGAAAAGCATAATAGCTCTCCTTTAACATTACCCCTCATGCAGTTGGGTATTACAGTATAAGATCACTTGCTTAAGATTTCATGATCAGCAGATTGTGTTCTCTTACATGAATGTCTTTTAGAAGTGGGCTTTGTTTTAGGGAAGCTAAAGGAAGCAGGATCATAGTGACGTCACAGTAGGGGAGACTGCGGCTCTGACTTCATTTAGCCACCAGGAACTTCACCTGGGGCTGAGAGAGGTCTCTGGGTGTGAGTAGAACCAGGACACCACAGGACAGACAAAAGGCAAAACATTTCTGAGACAAAAGAGACTAAGATAAAATAGTTTGTGTCACCTACAACTGCAAATTATATAGATACACTTTCTTAAAACCAAAGAGCCACTCCGAGTGGCCCCTGAGGAAAGTTGAGACAGATCACAGGTTAGAATGAGACAGTTGCAAAAAGCAAGACAATGACCTGATGGTGAATTCAATGTATTCACCCATCCAGAAATCTTTACCCAGGGAATTCTGGGTAGCATTTTCAAATCTAAGGCAGTACACAGAGCAAAGCATTAGGTTACGGCTTCCTAGGCTTACAGTTAAGATTTATCACATTCTTTGGTAAACATAGCAACCTACCATTTGCTGTCATAAACTTTATGTGCCTCTTCACAGAAATACAATTCTACCTTGGTTGTGTGGGAGAATAATGCTGATGTGAAGTAAGGTCATCGACAGACTGAACGAAGGACAACAGGAATAGAGGAAAGTTTTGAAAAGAAGCTAATAGAAATGTCAGTGGTTCCTTTGTAAGCCAGTAAATGTTTGACCTGATTTGCCCCCTAGAAGATATTAATTTTAAAACAGCACTTAGAGTATCTTGATCCTCTGTAATATGATGCATAGTATTTTTAATCTCCAAATAAAATATATGGGCAAGTTACAATTGTGAGAGTTACTGAAATGAAATTGTTCGGATTGGTCAATGAATGGCTCAAAAGTATGTGTCACTCAGCCAACACAGAGCAACACATGGCAGTAAATCATGCACATCTCCTCCACTCACACTGCCCGATTAGAAGAAGGCAAAATCTTTGTTAATGTTACTAGGTTTGCCAACTGATATGCAAACACTTATTGCTTACCCATAACATTTTTTTGTTATTTATTCATTTTTTTTAATAGCAACATTTAAAAGCACACAAGACACAATACAGACATCAGCGAATGGTGCATGGTAAAGATAAGAGGACTGAATTGGCCTATGCGAGGCCTCTACACACAAAAATAAAAATAATTGTGATGAGTAAAAAAGACCTAAGAGCATGAGAAGAGATAAAAAGGATAGATAGATAGATAGAAATAGACATACCTCTGAAAACATAAAAAAATTTAAATAAAAATAAAAAAGAAGAGGAAGAAAGATAACTATCTGTTGCAGTTTGGTGGGTGGCTGACTCAACATACCAAATGAGCGACGAACAAGTTAGAGTTAGTGTGCACATGGCTTGCTATCCCTCGTGCTTACAGGTTTCTTGTTTTCTTTCTTACCTTATGCTCCAAATTCATGCGGTTCGACTTCCAGGTTAAAGACCACCGCAGGAATTATCAATCGTGCAGAACGCTTACCCTGGGATTCCACTGGATGCGTGTGCGTTCCAGAACGACTCCACTGCATGTTTGCTCTGTGCTCCAAGTCCCGCCATCCGTCAGCGCCCACTGGCTGTGTTCAGGCTGTGTTTCAGAGACCAGCACAGACTACAAGATTCTGCAGTAACTGCAGAATCAAGTGCAACCACAGCCTCTGAAAATCTCTAATCTGTTGACTTCAAGCCTCGTTTTGTACATAATGACGGTTTATTTATGATGTTAAGTGAATATGATCTGCCATCAACACAGAGTGTTTTATTCTGAAATTGACCGGATGTTTTAATGTTGTATCTGTATCTGACTTCCTGTCCTGCTCGATCTGCTCTGTGCTGAATTGCTGCATTGTGCTCCATCATTCAGCAAAAATAGAGGCCCTGCGTATCTGGAGTGCAGAGCTCTTGGATCACTGTGGCTGTAATGGAGCAGAAATGCATTGCAGCGGCAGTCAGTGTAAGCAGACACAGACTAAAATTGAAAAGTATCTGGAGCGGAGACGCCCTGCGCACACATCCGGTGGAATTTAGGGGTTTAGGCCAGTTTAGGGCCAATCCAGGCACATAAATACAAGATTTAGTCAATAGCCAACTGTATTTTCTAGTTATGTAGGTCCAACTTTGAGAAATTTACCTCAAATCGGACTGAAATTTTTTCCTTTTTTTTAAAAAGTCCAGTTTTAGACAGACTAACACAACAAATGAACTTTTTCTAATATCGTGTAAACATCTCGACTGTTGGTTTCACTTCATCATCATCTCCACACTTGGATCTTGATGCATGTTTTTGAGAAAAAACTGAAAAGTTTAATTTCTTCCAGTGGAGGCTGCTTACCTCTTTGTAAAACTGACACAAACACCATCAGAAACTGAGTCTGAGTCCCAATCACCCCACACAGAACAGGGTGTTGCAGTGATGTACCTGCGCCTGCTTATCCTCCTGAGGTGTCTCCTTCCCTGCTCCATTTAGAGCCACAGCCCTGGTTGGATCGATGCCTTTCTCCAGCCGTCCGTCATCAATTATTCACCTGATCAGCCCTGCTGCTCATTAGATGACTAATCTGGGAGGGTGAGGCGAGACGGGACGCTTTGAAACCTGAGACCAAGAAGCAGCAGGGAAGGGAAGGGCGGATCACATCTCCAGATCGAGAGTGAGATGGAGGGAGAGTTCATAGATGTGGGATTACCGATTTGTACATCTAAGTCCTGACATCCAGGAGGGTTTATAAATCTTTGATGAAACCATAGAACTACTTTGATGAATGTGCACACGTATCACCAACATATTGCACATGCTGACAGAAGCTTCACACATGTTAGTGCATCAAGACAGACTGGCAACAGAGCATCAACAGTGAGAAGTGAGAGGTTGGGAGAGGAGCTTCCGTTAGCTCAGAGATTGCATGTTGCGCTCACATTACACCCCAACTAAGTTGCTCTCTAGAACATCTGTGGTCAGTGTGGGTCACGTTTTTACTGTCCCATAAATCTCCCCCAGCATTCTTCCAGTGACGCCAGTTTTGTTATTGTGCGTCTCACGGTATGGTTTTTAGCGGTCTTGTTTCCTCCTCAGGGTCAAATGAAAGAGAGACAGCAGCAGTTCAAAAGCCAAACAGGTACACAAAGCGAGTAAGTACAGTTAATCTAGTATGAGCAGATCAGCAATTCTAACATTTCTCCATGATTTTCATTTTAAAAGCAGAGCAAGTTTGTCCCTCACCTTTGTTGTTCAATCTCAAGCCTTTCAGGGCATGGTGGTGTTGAGAGGGGTGCAACACAGAGACCAAAAGAAAGAAAGAATGAGAGAAAGAAAGAAGGAAAACAGCCCCCAGTTCTTCTTCTTTCCCACTGATCATGTACAAGCAGGGGGGTGGGGTGGGGGGGCTTTGATCTCCCCCGTCCCCCTGAGAGCCGCAGTGAAGTAGGAGTGCAGTGTGATGGCTGTGGTACACGTTAGCTCTGATTAAAGGGAAATATGCATCACCGTACAGCGCTTTCCTTTTTATCTGTGCCTGCGACGTGGTGCGATGGCGACGCTAGATTGGGCCCAGATATGTACTGATGTCGCAGCTCTATCTGTGTTCCAGTGGAGCTGAAAGCCACCTGAAGTTGAGTCACTCTCATTTGAAACCTTTGAGTCCTTAAAAAGAGTTTGAAGAAGTTGAGGAGTTGATGTGAACCTATCTGAGGTTGTTTTGTGCCAGGAAGTTGCTCTTTGGCTCGGGCTGTTGCTTGTTTGACTAGCAGCAGAAATCACATCAGAAGTGCTCTTTGACCTTAGATACAGGGTCACGTGCTTCCAAATCAATTAAAGCTGAGGACCTGCATTCCACACTGGTGTGGCAATGACTGCCAGGACTGAGCCGGAAGCAGAGCAGAGAGTGTTTGGCTCTGACAGCCGGTGGAAAATGTTTGTTTGAATGCTCATCCCTGCTGTCTGTGAATTTGAATGAAAAAAGGGGTTTTATGTTTCATATTACTTTAAATGCATTTTGCAAAGCAAGAAAAAAGACATGCAAAGTAAATAGAGACACGACTGTCATCCATTCATTACATATGAAGCCATCATAAAGCTCATGCTCAAGCTCACGTTTTTCCGCTCCACTCACAACATGGAGGCCTTACTTTTCTCTGAAGCTCAGCTGTTTCCAACTTCTGCCTTCATGTTGTATTTTTATGAACTGTGATGTGCATCATGTTTGTTTGATTTAGCAGAATGGATACAGTGAGGTGTATTGAAACCAAAAGGCTGGAACATTTGTACACATATCTGTATATGTGATTATGCTAAAGCAGACAGCTGGATGATCTGTCGGTGGTGGTAGGGTGTCTCTTAAAAGCCCTTAGGCTAACCCACTTAGTTTGACCCCTACATGCTGCACACGTCTTTCCGGAGTGAAATATCAATTAACACATTCTCTGAATCTCGTCTGATGAACACGCAGTGACTCACAGTGCTGTTTTTACCACAGTAAATGAGGCATTAGAGTCTGCAGTGTTTTACATGTGTATTTAAATGGCTTAATACTACATTTCAGTTTTTTATTGGAGCTGAAATAAATACTAGCTGACATTCGGGCAACTGTGGCTCAGTAGGTAGAGCGGGTCGTCTACCAATCAGAAGGTTGGTGGTTTGATCCCCGGCTCCTCCGGTCTACATGTCGAAGTGTCCTTGGGCAAGATACTGAACCCCAAATTGCTCCCTATGGCTGCACCACTGGTGAGTGAATGTGTGTAATGAGCAGGTCGGCTCTTTGTAGAGAAGTCACCTGCCCTTAGCGTGTGAATGTGTGTGTGATTGGGTCAATGCTGACTTGTGTTGTAAAAGCACTTTGAGTAGTCGAAAAGACTAGAAAGGCGCCATATAAATACAGTCCATTTACCATTCTCTGGTTTCAGTGTTTTTAATTATGCTAGTGGCACTGCTCTGTCACAGTTTTGGTTGGTTTGTTAGAAACCACTTTGATTGAAAAACACGTCAACAGCTACTGGATGGCTTGTGTTGTAATTTGGTTCCCCTACAGTATTAATGTCCCCTCAGAGTGACTAGCAATAACTTTGTTCCCGTGACTTTTCCTCTTTCTCCATCAGGCCAAAAATTTATTTTGTCCAATCGTTATGACCATTACAACATAAAATAATGACATTCAAATTAGCCAATGCTGTACTTAACTGTTCACTTCTAATTAGCAAATATTAGCATGCTGCTAAGGTACACTATGAGGATAATGGTACCTATATAACTGCAGTTCATTTAGCATGTTAGCATTTAGTTTGAAACCATGTAGTTTTGCTATTAATGCAAAATGCATCTTTGGGTTTTAAATTAACAATCTTAAGATGCTTCTTGAGCTTCAGGAAATAACGATTGACCTTCCGTAATAAATAATCATACATCTCTGGAGGGTTACTCTATTTCCAGAAAGGTGCTGAAGGTGTTTTCACCTTTTTAAGGGCCAGATACTCCACAGGTGGACTCTGGTCTAGATCCAGTCGAGTTTACGCAAATATTACCTGACAGGAACGTGTCACCTCACCAGTCATCAGTCAGGGGCTTAAAGCTGCAGCTAGTAAGCCTAAAGAGATAGTTCAGCACAAACGTCTGTTTGTATATCAGTTACTCATCCTTAGATGTCTTGAATCGAAGAATTGTTTTTTCCTTCCAGCGTTCCTCCGCGGTAAACGGGCGACTCCAAAAATATGTGCTTCCTTTTTCCAACAGTCTGCAGAGGTACTCTCTTGAAAACTTTGAAACTATCTAAACATCTATCCAAAACTCTCAAAAGATTTGTGTGGTATAATCCAAGTCTTCTTCATTGCGTTGTATGTTCTGCACCTCCAAAACACTTTAATTACAGTTACAAAGCTACTAAATGCACCACATCCAATTCAGTGTTTTGTATCTTAGTTTATGGTTGTTCTTAACGTTGGTGAACTCTGGCTTGAATAAATATGGTTCAGTAAAAACTACAGAAACTCCTCTGTCTCTGCACCAGCCGTAACCTGCAACACAAAACCCTGGACTGAATGTGTTGGATTTAGAACTTTTCCGGCATTTTGGAATCACCCATTTACCGTGGAGGAACGCTGGAAGGAAAAAATAAATTCTTAAATTCAAGACATCTAAAGGTGAATAATTGATATACAGAACAGAAGTTTGTGGTGAACTACCACTTTTTTTTTTAACCAAGAGGATGAACAAGAGCAGTTCACTCGATATGCAATGAAAACAGCGTCCATAGAGAAGAGTGGCAATGAGAAACTTTTTTAAACGATTTTTTAAAAAGTGTAACACTTCTGAAGCTCTGAACTTTACTGTCTACCTTTCCTAGACCCATAACTGTAAAAATAGGCGGTTACACTTTCTATGAAGCCCGTCTCTATAACGCATTGTAACTAATTATGAACATATTTATGAAAACACTTAAAATGCATTATATGTGATTATGGTTATGGTATGAGTTACAATCAGGGTTAACCCTAACTTATAACTATGATTATGCAGCACTATAGGCGCACTAAAATGCATTATGAACATAGTTATAGTGCATTACAAGTATGTTCATAATCCACTACAGATGGATGCTTTAAAGACGAGCTGAAATGCCTGAAATGCATCAGCTGCCGTGTTGTGACGTATTCACTATTCAAACAATTAACCAACCTATGAACAGGCTGTAGGGGCGGGACATAAGTTGGAGGAATCTGATTGGAGTGTTTTTGGCAAGTGTTGTTGTTGTTACTCCTTGGCAACCGTTGCTAGGGCTTTGTTTATTGATAGTTAACTGCTAAATTTTAACACCAAGCTAGCTTAGTTTGTTTAATATTTACAGGTTCATATTGACAGGTGGATTGGTGTGATATAATTGGTTGAATTCAAAAAATGATTCAACCAATAATCGCCCAAGTCAACGATGACATCATGGAACCAGGAGATGTTGTTTTACATGAAAGACAGAAGTGGCAGACTTTAATATAAAGATGGTACAAGATATTTCATTTTTTGTAATTGTTTTGGGATACATTTTTAAATTTGACAACAATTAGAGCAGGGATAAGGTCCAAAAGGGTTGAAAATGCATTTCTGACTTGAGCTCGACTTTAAGTAAAGTGTTACCACATTGGTAGATGGCCCTCTATCACTGTTCTAGAAAAGCACGACAGTCAGAAGATCCTCAACAAAGCATATCTTTATTGTCATGAACATCAGGTTCTTCAGGTACACAGTCACAAGCACAAACACTTTCAGTCTTTTTTTAAAACACAGTCAACATATT
>JAQFJA010000013.1:20384757-20394982 GCA_029874485.1 Naso brachycentron
ATGACCAAATGTTGGACTTTTTACTTTCGACTTGTGCTGACAGTATGACTTGTATGCTGACATGTATGTTTCTCACCTAACTGAGGAAAAAATGAGTCTGACCCTTAATTCTGTCACTTCCTGGTATGTGTTGAGGGCTTGTAAATTAAGGACAGTTCACTGATGAACATTCAAACATGGCAACCCATTAACTGCAGTACTTTTTACTGTACTTTCCCATTCAGTGCAACATGTACACATCAGTGCTATGCCCTTCATTTAAAGGCCTATATTTTGTGTCAGAAACATAAGGACAGCTCTAGATGGCTTTTGGGGTTTTTTGCCGGAGTTGGCAATGATATATTTATCTCTTGTTACCCTCCTCCACTGTGACAGAACAAAGCAGCTGATTCACTAGTTACTCTATGTAAATATATATATATTTCTCAATATATCTATATATATTCTATCTACAGAATTAGGCTATATAACATCCATATACTTTTGGTAGGTTTTTAAAACATTCAGGTACATTCACTTGACCCTGTGATGTTTTTTTTTTTTCTTCATGAAAGATAACCACAGACAAATGTTAGCAGAGCTACTTGCCATGTAGTAATGACCTCCCAGTCAAGAAAAAAAGACAATAAGCATCCCCCACATTAGAAGAAGCTAACACAACAAATGTCCCAGTGCTGGTTCTTTGAGGACCAACAACAAGCATAAATATACTAAAAGACCTCTGTATTAATCTAGAATATAAAATAGCATATTTTTCTGGACTTGACAACAGTTTATAGTAACTCTAATGACAGAGTCTGGTTGCACACAATTCCACAGGTGCGTAAATAAGCTGGCAACAACAGGTAGGCAATTCGATGGTTTCCTTTACTTTTTACTAAGTCAACAGAAGGTATTCTTGTCAGTGGTTAAAACGGTTAAATGCAAAACTCACTTCTACAATCACTAGTGTTAAAATACCCTTGGCATATCACAGAATACATATATAGGCATTTATCATAAAGTCAAGAGATAGAACTTGGCCTACAGACAATAAGCCACATTACGCATGAACACCGATTTTCTCAGAAGGCCACAAGGATGTCATGTGGGTGCTGGTTAGGGAAGTGTTCCTTCCTGGGCCCAGGCTGACGGAGAACCCTAATACGTTCTGCCCTTAATCAGACTGTGAAAGTTCAAGTCATGACTGTTACAGGAGCAATATTTCATCACAGAGTTTTGTACACATACTGATTTCTTTTAACCAGTAATAAAACAAGGCCAATAGATAAATTGTAAGCCAGTGTAATAGTAGACAGTGTGCCCTTGTTAGGAGACTTACATTTCTCAGTATATGAAACAGTCAGTCCACCCAAATTAAAAAAAAAACATATTTCTTCACTCTCCCACAGTGATATCTAGCTAATGCAAATAAAACTACAAAATAATGCAAATTTTGCAGCTTCAGTCGAGACGTCATCTTTGAGATTTCTGCCTACACCCCAGTGAAATTTTAAAAATGAGGTAAATGGGGTTGTTTGCTTTTTATGGACACAATTTTAAAAAATATTTTGACATCTGCCTCTCAAGAAAGAAAGTTGTAGAGACACCAACCATGAACTGAAATGTTGTTTGTGCCTCTCAATTAGCTCTTGTCCCATTTATGATCACTGTCACTGAACTTTTGAAACTTAATTTTTCATGGGCTGGGGGCAGAAATCTCAGTGCAAATATCTCAAAAATTCAGCACAAAAATCCAAATCATTTGCATGGCGAGATATCACAAAAGGTAGGTGTTTAGATACTGTTTAGAACAGTTTTACTGTGTCATCTAGGTTATAAATTACCCCTTTAATAACATTTAAATAAGCAGTAGAAAAAATAATCCAACAGGACATTAAATACACACCTCCAAACAAAATGAAGTCAACAAAAACAGAACAGTGCAATCAAAATAACATGAACAATAACATTGTCTATAAACTCGAATTCTCTGACCTTGAGAGAATATTCCTTATGAATTGTAACACAAAAACTTCAATTTTCACCATTTGCTTTATATTCTTTTCCTTTCCTTTGGACCATGTCAATGCCTCAACTAGTGAAAGATGAAACTAGTGCTAGAACACATAAGGAAAACTCTCTATCCCTGTGCTGCTGATTGATAAAACTGAGTGTGTATGATAAGGACCCACAGTGAAGGGCTCCATGCCCATTCAAGGGCTAGGCTGGATAGTGTGGGCTTGGAGCTGGAGTGTTCAGATCCCCCTCTGCCTCACCCTCTTCCTGGCCAGAGTACGAGCTCAGGGCATCCCAAAGCAGGCTGGGCTGCTCACAGTGGTGGCGACTCCGCCAGTGCTCCATAACCCCCTCTTTAGTGTCCAGTACATCGCTGCAAAGCACACAGTTAAAGGCTGTACCCGCTGCAAGGACCCCAAGGCCTCCACTGCTATCTGGTGATGAGAGGTTCCCACTGTCCTCTCCCTCTGTTCCACGGTGGTGGGACATTATGTGCTTCTTAAGCTTGGAGAAAGAGAAGAACTCCTCGTCACAGCTGCCGCACTTGACCAAGTTACGTTTCTCGTTGAGCTGTCGCCAGTAGTGGGCAGCGTGTTTTACCAGCTCATTCTCAGCCTCACGGCCACCTCGTGGCGGTTGGCTGTCACGACTTCGGACCTGGACCTCCTCCCCATGCACATACAGCAAGTGCATCTTCATGTCAGCAAAGGTAGGGGTAATGGCCTGGCAGCGGCCACATTTAATCTGCAGCTCCACAGGGTCTTCACGATCCTGCTCATCTGATTGCGCTGGTGAGTTGACCCTGGTGAGGAAAAGGACAGTTAAAGCTTGTTCATATCTTTGTTATGACTGTGTGAGAAAAGTTGCCTGGTCAGTCAATTATTTAATATCAAAGGCCACAAGTTTTCTCAAAAAGATAATCATCTCACCCATCTACAGACGTATCATCCTCATGGTGGCTGATGGAAGGCTCTACGGTCAGCACCACTTTGTGGACTTCTCTCAGATGACTGAAGTAAACCCCCACATATCCAAAGGCCTTCTCGCAGAATTCACAGCCTAGGGACCGACGTGGGCGTACCTCAGAGTGGTGAAGCTTCATGTGGGTGCTCAAGCTGCCAGAGTGAGCATACGCTTTTCGGCAAACCGGGCAGACGTAGGGACGACTATTGGTGTGACTGTTCATGTGGCTCTGGAGATGATGCTTGAACTGGAAACAACGACTGCAGGTGGGGCAACGGTGGAGCGGACGGCTGCCTATAAAAAATTTTGGATGGGAGGCACCTCTCAAGTGGAAAGTTACTGGGGCTGGTTGGGGTGGACAGTCCAGGGCCTTGGTTGTGGTAGTGGTAGGAAGCTGATGACCAAGTACAAGCTCCTGTTCTTGGCCATCGGGGGTAATGCCAGGCAAACTAACCAGTTGAGGAACTGTCTCCATAACCAACATGGGCTTAGGCCGGATGCTGCGATACTTCTTTGAAATATCAACTTCCTTTTGTTTGGAGCCTGGAACAACTGTTGGCGGTTTCTCTGGGACCCTTCGACGAAAGAAAGACAAAGACCTCTTCTTTCTGGCCTCAAATGCCAAGATGTCTTCCATGGTCTTCCTCTTCCTCCCCCTCTTTTTGCCCTGTGGTTTCTGGAGAGGTCCCAACAGAGGCATGAGTGTGGTCTTGGCCTGGGGCTGTAGAGTGGAGTTTGGCACCTGGTTGTGACCCAAGGCTTCGGCTGTCTCGAGGTTCTTGGATGTAGGATCTAAGGAGCTGGTGAGTCCTGTCTGGCGAGAGAAACCCTTCTTCTCTGGAGACAAATTGCTGAGCTTTGTGGCTGGGATGAGAGTACTCTTCATTTTGGAGTAGGGCAGGATGGGCAGTTTACCTTTAGGTGGGGATGGGATAATCTGGACTGCTTTACTAAAGATGGCTGGGGACAGCACAGTGATACTGCTCTGGGCCTGGGATGTGGTAGGTTTCGATTGGCACAGCCTCACTGTGGTCTTACTTTCCTTCGGAGATTTGCCTGGAGAGCTTTGAACAGCAGCACCGGGGTACTGGAGGTTTTGAATAAGGCCAGTTGTGGCGGGTTGTTCAGAGCCATCTGGTGCTCGCTCTAACTGAGAACCTGGGTACAGGACAGCATTGTCTGGCAGTAGAGCTGTGACAGAGATGTCAGAGGAGGCTGGGTCAATCACTATTACCTGGTCTGAAGGTTCCTCTTTGGGCACTAGGATTTCCTTTGTGTGCTTGGACTCCTGTTGTTTTCTCTTCATCATTGTTGATGTCCCACACACTACTGCCTTGGTCTGTGCTGTCACAGCAACCTTTGAGGCTGTTTTCACCCTGACAGACAGTGGTGCTGATTTGACTTTATCTGTGGTCCCCTTACTCCTCACTGGCTGGTATCTGGGAATGGGCAACTTGAGGTTTTTTTGAATTGGCTGGGTTTGTTGCTGTTGTTGCTGTGGTGTCTGAGAGGAGACAGAAGGGGGCAGTGCCACCAGAGAGAAAGTGCCATCCTGACCAGCTATTTGCATCAGTGCATAGTTTTGAGTGGGCACAATAATGGACTTGGGGCTGGAGGCCGTGGTGGCCTCAGGGAGGGCAGAGGGAGGCTGGCAGGACAGGACCGCCGGGGAGGGGGAGGGCACCACGGCTGGAGCCTTAGGGGCAATGCTCCGGAACTGAAGGCTCTTCATCTGAAGGGCTGGACTCACTGGCTACCAACTGAAACAAACCACAAAAGGAACAAAGTTTTAACAGTTATTGCATTGAAACTGGCCAAGATTCCCAGCCTTAACTTGCCCTTTTGTCCCTGACAGCCTACAATAAAGTTTCTACATCCAGCAACAAAAACAGCCAAAATTGCAACATCGTGTATGATTGCAGTCTAACATCAGTTTGATCTAACATAAGACCAAAAACTGAGATGGCTACATGATTTCCTCAGTTTTTTTATGGTGTCATTACTGTGCAACACAAGGAGAAAATCAAACATACATTGTCATAAATACAGGCATCTGCACAAGTGTGACAAGATGTCATATTACCCATGTCACTCTAGTCTCACACTGCAGACTGAGCAGACTCTCCCTCAGGCTAAGGACAGACTGCCCCTTTTGATTTGGGCTCGGCATGGAGTCATGGTACATGCTGTGGCGCTGCAGGGGGTTCCTTAACCAGTCCACACACCCACACACACACACTTCCTGGAAGGATCAGCCGGTGGAGCGTGAAAGCTGCCCAACGGCAGGATCTTTACCAGATGAAGAGGGGCTCCCCTCTCATCTCCCTCTTCACTGACCAGAACTGCAACCTGGCCGGAGGCTATGAGGATGCCCCTAAAAAAGTCCTGATTTACTTTATCCTTTGCTGTTCACAAACAACATTTCATAGTTATCCAAAAAGGATAAGGCTGTTCAACTCTGTGGATTGCCATTCTGTGTTGATACAAAATACAACTGAAATCTATGTGGAAATTACAACCTCAGAGTGAGGTTTTAAAACAGGTATATATTATCTAAATCTACCACAGAGTTTCCATCCATCAATCAAAAGCCACAGGTATGGCTTTAAAAACAAGGCAAAATTCCCTTAATTTATATCAATACTGTATCTTTATATCACAAGGAGGGAGAGATTACAGTGGAATGCTTCAAAGGGCCTAATTGTAAACAGACTCTGAGGTTTGAATTTCACATTATGACCTGACTTTCAATAGCAGCATTTGATACAGGCAGAGTTCCAACTCCACTCTGTAATACTAATCAGCATAAACTGCAACAATCTGCTGTCACAAAAGGCAAATATTCAACAGCATAATTTTTCAATACGAAAACAAAACAAACCCCGGTATTTATTTTCAAAGCAGTTTGGGCAAGAAGCTTTACATATTCCAAAAGAAAAGAAGAAAAACTGCAAAGGGCATATTGTTTAACAGCTGGAAGTGTTTCTGAGCAGAGAGATTATTTATACAGTGCCCCTACCGCATTACGACTCCATAAAACTGGAGATATTCCTTTTCTGTGTGGATAGTTGACTCCAGTTTGACTGTGACTTTGGCTGAACACAGAGAGGAATAAAACTGTGGGAAATGTGCTCCTCTGGGCATTTTATGTGGCTATAGAAAGTGGGAGAAAGGGAAAGAGGCAACACTTGGCAGTTAATGCTTCCATGTTTTAGTTTATAGTTAGACATGAAGGAGAAAAAAGATGTGTCAACAGCTGGAGAAGCACCCACTGGACCTATATTTTTTGTGACAGATGATTCAGCAGACATCACCTGACACTAAGTAACGCCATGCAAAAACTTTATTACTTTGAGACATGTGAACTTTTAAGAAAAACACAGTACAGGACCACATTAAAATCCATCATCATCATCATCATCCTAAGAGGTTAAGTGGCAATGCCAAAACAACTTAACAAACACAAGCCTGTCCAGGTAATTTTGCTAATTCATATGCAAATGTGATCAGCATCTAATCTGACCATACTCACTGATGTTTTTCTCATGTACTGTGCTAACTTGCTGTGTTGATAAGCATCTATACACAGACAGATGCCACAAACACAAGCATGTGGCAGGAGAAATAGAGAAGAAAAGAGTAGTAAATAGCTTATATCACATTAGCATATAACAATATCTATGTGATTATTTTACAGCTTTATCCCCCAGTACACAGGCCGAAGTTGCCGGCTCTTTGGCGCATATTGACTTATTGAATAAAACCCATCCCATATGAGATAAATGGTTGGGATTGTGTGGAAGTTAGCAGGGATCCATACAGAAAACGGACCTATGTTAAAAAAAAAAAGACCAGGAAACTGTATGGATGGAAGGCTGAAGCTGGAATGTCGTTAGTTTTGCAGGTACTTGATCATAAACCACGGATTGGACTTTCATCAAGACTGTGACCTAATGATGGCACTAAATGAAAAGTCGTACCAAAATAATATCTAATGTGTCCAAGAAACATGAATGTCTGCAGCAATTTCTGAGCCAACCAATCTGCTGGATGTTCAGATGTTTCACTGTATAGATGAAAACTGATTTGCTAGCAGCATTAGAGGAAAAGTCTGAGAAATCAGAGTGAATGTTGAGCAAACCATAAAACAGTGCTGCCATATTTAAATTCTGACCAAAGTGGTGGACCAAGTGATATTGCCATTCCTCTAATGTGGCAGGAAGTTATTAAAGAAGATACTGACTAATCTTTGAAATTGTTTATTAATAGGAAAGTCCAGATGCCTTAAAATGAGGCATTCAAACCTTTTTTAGGACCATAGCAATGACACTCTGCTTAATTACTACAAAGATTTTCAAAATTTGTATAGGAATGAGTTGGATAGTACAAACAAAAGCAGCTTACGCCAACTGCACCAAAACCCGGTCCTAAAACAGCAGGTATTTCTACCACATCTTTGCATTGATCTCCAGAGGCAACGAAGCTGCCAGCTTAACACACACTCAATTTCTCCAAGTTCTACTACAAGGTGTACGCTGATACAACAGGTGAGTATCTGTGATGAAGATACAGCCCAAGGCTGCATCTAGTTATTCATGACAAATAGGGACAATGACAAAGTCTCTTTACTGGTGTTGGCCGACCAACTGTACTGTTTGAAAAAGCACTCCCATTTCTGTCCTTCCATCCTCTCTCTCTCCATTATCCCTCTCTACAATATGCAAGCCCTCTCCTCTCATACTTTGCTTCACATTTTGGATTCTCGTCTCAGTGAGGCTTCTCTCTGCATAATCAGCATGTCAGCAACTCTCTTTTGCAGTTAAGCCACATGGTAGAGGGTAGAGAACAAGCAAAGACAGGAGATGAGGGAGGAAGAAGATGTACCGCTGACGGTCAACTTGCCCTATCGTCATCATTCTCCATGCCCCTTAAGGGCCGATCACACCAAGAAGCGTTGCACCGAGTGCAGCCACTCTAAAAACGCCTTGGAAGCGCATCTGAACGAAAATACAGCTAGTATTAACTTCTCGTCTATGTTCACCTATATCCTATTGTTTCCGCTACTGTTCCCCCGGCAACAAAACAGGAAGAACGTGGTGAGTAATAAAGCCTCCTACTTGATTTAATTCGCTGCTTCAATCAAAAGGTACATCTACGAGCAATGCAACTCCGTGCCTTGAGCTGAAAAGTTGATATTGTTTTTACTTTCATGCGTAACCAAGACCACCAGAAAACCCCGCCGTGCAGCAGCAAGAGAGGAGCGCCACACAGGCGAGACAGAGGAAGACAGGTACCAGAGGAAAACAATGATTTTGTAGGCGACAGTGTTCTAGGGACGCTTCTTGGCGTGATTGGCCCTTTATGGGGTTGTTGTGACAATGAAGGACAGTAAGAGTGAGCAAGACATCACAGTAACATTACTAAAGTGCAGAAACAAAACTAAGGCAATAATTATGCTAACGCAGCATTATATTAATTACCTCAATTTTTTTAATTTAAATTTACAGTTGACAGTTGTTTAATTCAAACACAGCAGGCTGCAGTGATTGAAAAAATACAGTTTAAGAAAATACAGGGACATTCACACTCTGAGAGTCCTTTAAATGCAAACCCTGGTTGTGCTCTGTGGCAGGTTTCTACATCCTAGCAGAAGACTGAAACACAGTTGGGGTGGGCAGACTTGTTCTTGGTCACCTCTGAGGCCTTCGTGACTGATAACTAAGTTTGGCTGGACAGCAAGCTCCCACAAGTATGTGCTCCAAGTAACGTTCAGAACTTCAGAACTGCTTTTATACCCATGACAAGATAAACGCTTCAACACAATTTGATTGCTGAGGTCAACGGAGAGTTCCTTGGACTTCATGGCTTCAGTTTTTGGTCCAACAAGCACTGTGACTTGTGGGCCACAAATACCAAATCACTTTACCAAATCATGCCCAGTCAATTGAATTTTTCCCCAGGAAAGTTCTACAGCATAAAGAAATACATTCTCTCACACGATATTAAAAGAAAAAAACAAGGCACAGCTGACTCAATTTAAAGTATCAGAACAAGGAGGCTAAATATGAAAGTAAATGAGAGATGTTATTTTCTATGAATCAGCAAACATTTTAAAAACATGTTTTTACAGTTTTAATAATGTGTAGGCTATTGGGAAAAAAGTACATCGCATCAATGACATCAAAGTAAAGTGAGCAGAAAGTACAGGGGTCTCAATACTTAACCAAAGCCTCTGCAACTCATCTATATAAAACTGGCCTACATGGTTCAGGACACATGCATTAGCCCATTAATGAAGGTATTATCTTAGTGCCTGAATATGCCAACACTGCAAACCTGTGTGTAAATAATTGCTAGCAGGCTCAAGCTGGACTTGTTCTGATTCTAAGGGGGCATTACACATCAGGGCAAGGGGAGAAATGTACAGGGAGGTCACAGATGCTTCTCAATCTGCTGCTGGATTTGAAACGCCTACCACTCTAATCTGACTAGGGTCAGAGTTCAGGGCTCGGGTGATGCAAAAACCTGGTTTCTGGAGAGAACGAGGGAGACAGAGAAGAAAAAAAGGTTGGGGGTGATCCACAGAGACAGATTATCAGGTAAAGCCAAAGGGGTGAGAGGTGAGGATCTGCTGTTTATGCTGGGAGCAGGTCAGGGTTGAGGAGGAGGGCAGTGTGGGGACGGGCCAGGCATCCACCTGGAATGGAATGAAATGGTATGACGTGGACTGCACAAGCTACACACCACACTCACAAACTCCAGCTCACACCCTCAAACTTAAACCTGGATCACATGTTGAGCTGGTCCAGCCAAGACTGATTGGCAAAACAGCCACAACAATCTGCCTATTGTTAGGCAGTAATGTAATTTAATAAAAGCAGAAAGCAATGTTCTGTGAGATGTCAAAACAAGGATCGTGTTGTTTTGGTATCATCCCTGATGCAATCTCTGATTCTATTTTGTCTAACTTTTGACTGGCTACTGCTTAAATTACAGAGTCCTGCAATTCGCTCCCAGGCTGTGCCAGGATTCAGTCACAAGACAACCTAGCCTGTTTTATTTAAAGTGAAAACTAGACAACTTTTTGGCTTAACTTTATAATTATGATGTTTAATTTGATTAAACAGTGTAATAGTGGTCGGAAAAAAACATCATTCGCTGCTAAGTTAGTCTCCAACAAGCCTGCTGTTTTTACCATGATATTTACTTTGCCACCGGGACGAGGGTTTCGTGGAAAAATGAAAAATCAGTGACGCTCTCTGTA
>JAQFJA010000013.1:20419802-20432782 GCA_029874485.1 Naso brachycentron
AGCTTACGACCAGACCAAAGATGACTCAACTGCAAAAAAGCCACAACCACAATTTAAGAAATTTAGCAACAGGGGGGTCCCGCCAGAGGCTAATGTGATATGGGGGTCACTGGGAAGGCAAAGTTTGGGAAACGCTGCTTCAGTCTACACTGCTCGCTCTATCCACATGCAGCAGTTTGAAGAAATATGCGCAACAACTGTGTGTTTCTTCTGTTTATTGACAGATTGTAAACAGACTTTCCTGCACTGGAGTGTGTGGATGCTTTGCTTGTTAATAAATTAAAGCAATCACTGGTTATAAGTTAGCAAAAATATACATTTTCCATTACAGGGGGATATTTTATCAACACTGATAAATATTGGACATCTCTACAAGTAAAAATATCTTTTATTTTTTGTCTTTTAAGTATGTGTGTGCATCACAACAGCTTCACTAAGAGAAAATAAAGCTGTGACAGAGAGGCTGGATTTCCCAAGAGTGATTTTACAAATACTGAAGCAGCACGTGTTCAAAATAATTCCATCCAAAAGCCGACTGAAATTTTAAGAAAGAGTCTCAAGTGTCTTGTAAAACTTCTAGCTGGAACACAACCAAAGTCTGGTTCCAAATAACGGATATGCCAAAAATTGTATTAATGACATTGTGCACATATTAACTGCACCCTGATTAATACAGAGCATGCAAACATGTCCGACTTCCTGCCTGATTTTGGTGAAGGGGTTCGTGTTTTCACACAGCATTTTATAGAAGATCAAAAGAGGTGCATGCACTGCCTGTAATACCATAGAGACTGCTTCCTCTAATGTCTAAAGGAATTGACATTTTTTTGCAAAATTATTTATAAAATGATGCCACGAATTAAAAAATGATGCTTTTTTGAAACTTGAAATAGCCCTATATGACAGGAAATGCCATTGTTTTAATTGCCATCTAGACATTCACACGTGCGTCTGTCTGTTTCATTTCTGCAGGTGACTGATCGATCTATGACATCCTACATTGTTTCGGTCTGCTTTCTAGTTTCTCGGGGAAAATCTGACTGTGTGCATGTACACATAAAGTGCACTTGTGCAATTTCATGGCATCTCCAGAGTTAAAAGTAATTACAGGGAAATCACAAGTATCTGCAACAAACATTGATTATCATCCCATCATAATCATATTCTCTATTCAACAGTGGTCACGTTTCACAGCACAACGTTTGATTTGCTGGTGGCATTAGGGGAAAGATCAGAGCCATCACTGGGATTGTACCTGTGGAGACCATGAACATCCATCCAGCCTCACCAGGGGCTCAAAAGAAAATATGCCAGAAATATCCCCTTTTCATAAGTGGCTTCATTTCTGGGTAACATGGTGTCTACGTTGGGGAAATCAACCACTGACTGAGACACTGACTGTTTACATGACACGAGAGAGCCGTGCAGAACTTCCCCAAGTCCCACGAGGTATTTTACTTAAGAAGCAGTTCAGGGAAAAACATGCAGCGTTTAAAAAGGCTACACAGCAGATGACGGCACCACCTAAATACTGCCTACCCGAAAAACCCACTGGACTTAATCCCAGCCATAAATTGCATCCACTGTGCGCCCACTATATGAAATTCCCTGTAAGCCCTAACATTATGGCCATACCTATAGATATCCTAGCAGCTTAAAGCAGCAGAACAAAACTGGAAAATACATCCATCATGAAGAGAGGTTGTGTTGGCAGTGTGCAGTGATGATAAAACTGTGGACATGCTCAGTGCCCTGTTTATAAACTGTTTGTTAATCTATCATTTGCCACAAGAGGAATGAGATAACAATACGGTGTGGCTTACAGTCGGGGCCGCCGTGGAAAGATTGAAGTGTGTCCTTGGAGTGACATTATTTATTGAAATAAATTCACTCAAGCTGAAATATGTATAGCGAATGCATTATGAACAGTGCTTCTGATGGAGCACAGAGGGCTTTAACACACCGTAACATTGGCTTGCTCTTTTCAACAGATGTCCCTTGTGTGACACACGGCAGGGATAATAGAGAGGAAAGGGTCTGAACGCTTTAATTTACCCCTTTCATGAATGGATGGGATTTCCTTTTGATAGCCTATTTGAATGTATAGACAATTTAGAGTCCTTCGGCTGAGCAGCGATTCTGATCTTAATTACTTCGTTAATTAGCTGTGATTCACAGGGAGAAGCCTTGCCCTATCCAGAGTCCCTCCGCATTGCTGAGGGGGCTCCTCTCAAAAGCCCTCACATCCTCGCTGTTTTAGAGCACCAATCCTGCACTTGTGACACTGAATTGCAAGTCTGCCTTTGCTGAAGGTGGGTTTTTTTTTCTCAAATGTCAGCAAACCCTATAGAGCTCCAACTCTCTAATTCCACTGCCTAAGGAAAGTGGACCATATCACCCCACCCCCACCCCAGTCAGCTGTACACTTCATTCGCACAGATGCATTCCACAGATTTATGTTTATCGTTTTCTGATGAAGAGGTAAAGCCGGTGGAACATCCTGCATGCTCTTCACCATCACTTCCTTTACATGGACACCAATATTCCCATATTAACCTGATTAAGACAATACTCTGAGTAAGACGCTGCCATGTAAACAGCATTTTCGGATGACCTTACTCTGAACAAGGGCATAGTCAGAGTAAGCAATAATCGAATTAAGACATGTGGAGTGTTTTAGTTTTAGTCGCATTATTGTTCACATGTATACACTTTAATCAGCACTAAGCCGTCCTGTCAGAGGTTTTGCAGTGTTTTGCGACAGTGACACATAGTCTACAGCAGTCAAACTGCCTGATGACGCATAATCTAGCTTCCAGCAGCAGGTTTACAGTTTGCTTCGGAAGAGAAGATGGCTGACAGCACCGTGAAGAAGAAGTCCCAACATTCCTGGGGTGGGCCAGAAACTAACACCATGTTAGTTATATTGAGAGAAATGGATATCACAAAGTTTTTAGAAAATTAGAAAATAAAAACTCAAAAGTTGAGCAACATGTTCGACTGTTGTGTTGTTGTTGCTGTTGTTCAACTTCCGGTTTCAGGTCAAATCCCGCAAGAATATCGTGCGTAACATGCGAATGGGAATATGAATGAAATGTTCCATAAGCAACTAATGTAAATACCTTAATTGAAATGTTGTCATATTTAGAGTGAGGTCAACAGTCGGATTATTGCATCCCCTGTAAACGTAGTCACTGTTGGAGTAAGCAATAATCAAATTAAAACATGGAGTATCCAGTTTTAGTTGCATTATTGTTATTATCACTATGCTGTCCTATCAGAGTTTCCACAGCATTTTGCGACAGCGACACACAGTTTACAGCAGTCAAACTGCTTGATGACGCAGTACAGAGGAGGCATGTAGTTGTCATCTATATGCGTGTAGTGTTAAACGGGGACAATAACGGCTTGAAGTGTTCTGAAAATCAGAAAATAAAAACTCAAAAGGTGAAACGGTAGCAACATGTTCTACTGTTGTGTTTTCATTGGACTTCCTGTTTCAGGTCAAATCCAGCGAGATTATTGGACGTATGACGTGGGGTGGGCGTGCGTCTCGTGACTCATTTATCAGACTATGCTCTTAAATGTATAAATGGGAACATGAACGGAATATTCCAAAGGCAACTCGACATATTGTCTTTTTTTTTTTGAGGTCAGTAGTTGGATCATTGCAGCCCATGTAAACATACTGCATGTGATTAATATGGTTCTCTTGTTCCCGGTGTCTGGACTTGGTAAATCGATTTAGGTAATCACACAAAATAATCACAAAGAAAAGATAGAAGGGATTGTCGTCAGCAGTCATAAGCAGCAGGCGCTGAGTAAACTCGCTGGAAAAATGATGCTTTTCATTAGCTTGTAAAGCTCGCTTACAATACTGCCTCATAGGCAGTTATTACGCATCAAGGTGGAGTGCATAAGTTCTCTTGAACTTCATCTGGATTACACGCCACCTACAGCAGTTGGTATCTTGAACAGGCAGTGCAGAACTTGAGTAAAAGTAGGCGTTTTGGCACGCAGGCTAGCCTGAGAGAACAGCAGGCCAGCAAAGGAAAGGTAAGGTCCAGATGAGGCAGCTGCTTGCTATTACTCCACCTCAGCCCTCTGGCAGGAAATAAGCAATCATTTAGTACTGACAGGTACATGCTGAACCATTGCTATCTCTGCTTTCAAATCAACCAAATCATGGATTACAGCAGTTTAGAATTAACCTTAAGCCTCTCAAGTATCTTAGCCAAGGTTAGTCAGTTTCATACCCTTTGTACGGGAGTGTATGTGAGAGATTCTACTTTCAACTGCAAAGACAGTGTATCAGCTCACAAAAGCCAAAATACCGGATGTACAAACCATTTCTCTGCGTGTGTAGCTGCCTCTGAACATATCAGCAAACAAAGAAAAGCTCTCCTCAAACATGTGAGGTGCTTTTCTGCTCGTGAAAAGCAGCAATTTAGGGGTCTCTGGTGAGCTGTAGAGGGCTCACCGTGTCCAACTGGATCTGGAGTGTAGCTGCAGACCTTCCTTAATGTACTGCCAGGTCACTGTTACTTTGTGAAAAGGCAGTGCAAGGATAGTATGGCTCCTTGTAGCTTGGGGCACAAAAACAAGGTGTCAGAAAGAGCAACAATTTAAGGAAGTATAATGTGGCGCTGCCTTTACTGTTTCTGCCATCCCAGCATTGAGTTCAGCTAAGACAGCATGAATTAAGACAACCTGAGTGCTATAAAAAATATCACAGTGCTGTTATAAAAAAAATACACTTTATATGATAGTGGCTCAGTAGCTAATGGTAATTATTAAGCAATGTAGCCCAAATTATCTGCCTTCTCCATAAGAAGCTGGCAGCAGCTGATCGTCTATAGAAGCCACACGGAGCTTTAATGTTCTTTAAATAGAGTAATTCATTCAGTATGTTTACATGATGTTAGAGAAAATCAATTTATTGTGTTAAACCGGCTAAACCCAGACTTTTAAAATGCGTGTTAATTTGTCAGTCCCACTGTAAGCGTAAAAAAATCTAATTTCTCAAAGTTAAGCCAACATACCCAGATAATGTGATTGGGAGTGGAATTACTCCTGCATGTAAGCGCCTCAACCGGATCTGGACCGGCCTAAGCACTCTGCACATGGTCGATGGTCCCCGCGGCGGTCTCTGACAGCATACATTTGTAGAAGAAAGCCAGTTCGAAAACAAAAATCCCGTTAGCACGAGGGGAAGCGTGCGCCAAATTCATACCAAAAGTAAAGCGTAGATATGAGGTGTACAGTGCTGTAAAGTTGTCCATGTTTTCACAGTTCAACATGGATTCCGCCATTCGCTAACTTCTTTGTAGCTTGCTTGGCTAACCGCAGGAAGGTCCGACAGCAACCAGCTGAACGGGGCATATCACCGTCTACCGTAGCAGAGTCAGACAATAAATCAATCCTCCTTCAGCACCTCTATATTGGGACAAGGACAGTAATCCACTTAAATTGCCTAATCGAACGATAACTGTAGCTCAGCCTAACTTTGTATGCAAACATACTGTCTCCCATTAATGCAAACATTATTGTGGCATTCTACAAAACTGTGTAACAGTGAAACTAGCATTGAAACCAGACTGACGGACAAGTGCTGCCACAAATCATCACATAATGCTGTTGTGATAAATGCATTTCACATTTCAGCTAACGGAACCCATGTATGTCAAAGTGCGCCTGTACATATTATCTCCCTGCTCCTGATACAATATGAATAGAATAAAAATCAAAAGCAAGTTGCATAAAATCACAGAGGAAGCACTTAAAGAATTGCTGGCTTTTTCTTTTTATATATATGTATATTTTAAGGGCTTTTGTGCCTTTAGTTCTCAGACAGGACAGCTGAAGAGGGGACAGGAAACAGGAGAGAGAGAGAGGGAATGACATGAAGTGAAGGGCCACAGGTGGAACTGAACCCGTGGCCGCTGCGGCGAGGACATAGCCTCTGTATATGGGGCACCTGCTCTACCAAGTGAGACACCGGGCGCCCCGATTGTTGGCTTTTTCAAGAAAAAATAAATTCTTGATTTAAAATGCAGCCTCAGTGCCTCAAAATTGAGTTAGTTTAACTATTTAATTAAGGGGACCTCAGCACATTTAAATGTGTTTTCCTCTTACCATCCAAATACAGCGGTTTCTGAGGTTTGAAGATATCAGCTGTAGTTCATTTCAGTACAAGTAAACTTATTAGCAAATTTTCTGTGTGCTCAATTCACCAAAAAAAAAAAAAAAACCTTTACAGCTCAAGAGCAAAAACTCTCTCCAGAAAGAGTCATGGTTATCTATACAGCTGTGACCAGTTTCTTCAGTCTACACAGAAACAATGAGCAAACAGCCAGGTGCATCTTTGTAAAAACTGTTCTCAATAAACTGTTCATAAAGTCTGTAGATTACCAAGTGTCAGGCACCACAAAGCACGTGCCTCTGAGAGGGGACTTTGAGTAAATACACTAAAACTGTGTCAGATCACAACAAAGCGATACACACATTCAACACTTTGGGAAAGAAGAGGAATACATTTTCATTATATTTTGCTACCGTGGATTGCTGCCATGAGACTGAGCTGTGGAACAAGCTGTGATTATAACAGGTGGAGTGACCTCTGACGCCCACACTGCCTGGTGTATGAGTGCACATGGTATTTAAAGGGCATTTGTTCTGGGCTCAGTGTGTTCAGGTGCTCCTGGGCATCTAATAAATGTGCCAAAATAAATTATAGGCATATTGCTATTGTGAATACATACTGCGTACGAGGGATGGGCATTTGAAGAAATTTACTTGCCTTAGTCATTAATTTTTTAGATAGAAATGGCTATGGCAACAATACAAAACACAGCCTGTTTTCATGTTTGCGATATGCTGGTTGAATCAAATTAATCAGGTCTCAATACATATGGGTAGCAGATTCCTTGGGTGACTTTCTGCGCCCGTTGTACATCACAGCTCCTCCGTGCTAAGACTGACGGTAGGTTGAGAGGAGGATGCACTGTCGTTACCAGGGTCGTCGTCGTGCTTTCTTCAAGTGGTACATCATTGGTGTCGGTGTTGTGTTGTTCTTACACAAGCCTTCAAGGTTTACAACGAACTTCGTCATTTTTTAGCTAAAAATGGTCCCACTCCAAACTTTGCCTTGACCGCTTCATGTTTACGTTTCACATCAACGACAGCTGAATGCTTCCATTTTCTCTGTCTCCTAAAACTAGTTAAATATCGCCCCCTGTTATTTTGTCTTATTGCTGCCACAGTGAAATTCATTACGTTGCTTCGAGACTCAATACTGTTTCAGATCTGAAAGACTTGTGTAGGCAGGTGTCCTAAGAAAAGTGTCGGACGACAAAAATGTGTTAATGTATTGGTAAAGTGTTGGATACCATCTGTGGCACAAGCGGTGTTCTCCGTGGTTTCTCGGTATGGCCTACTGGTACAGCGGTAACCACTTGCAGTTCATGAAAAATGGATGATACTGTGATGCATGTGATTTGGCAGAGGAAGAGGAAATTTTAGATTTAATTTTACTGTGGAGGTGAAAGAGACGAAGGAGAAAAAGACTGTGGTCTGTGCGGCCGATGGGGAATACGTCCTCAGAAGCTATTTCTTGAGGGAGTTGGACGTTTTGGGGGCATCTTTAAAATCCCTCTGTGATGGGTCATACAGGTGAGGATCTTTTCTCCCCTCATCTGCCAGTTGCTCCCCAAAGCCATCCACGGCGAGACTATTTTTTCCCCCTTGGCCAAAGCACGTAGAGCGCTGTTTCCACCTCCTTGGCAATGACGGAGCGTCTGTCCAGCAAACCAATCAAATTATCAGACAAATCAAAACAACGTCTGCGACCGAACAAGTACTGGCAGGTGGAAGACACTGTCGGACAACACATTCTCATGCCTTTTTAACATCATTTTTGTCTTAAGACACTGTCGACAGACATTAGTCTTTCAAGTATGAAACAGCCTTCACACTGTGCAACACAATCTGTATTTGATACCAACATTGCAGATCGATGAATTTCCATGTGATTGACAAAATTCTTCACACTCAATTATTATTTGATCATTATGTAATTATTATAATTATCATCAATTAATCTTTCCCTACATCATATGCACACAAACTACAACCAACACACTCTACACAGACCCACTGACAAGGACTAAATAACAGCTCACATTGTGACCACTTTTATCTGTGGCAGTAACAGAAATCCAAACAGCCTACAGTCTGCCTACACTCGCAGTGACAGCATTAGTGGTCTATCAATGTTAGACTCTTTCCTCTGGGCAAAGATGTGATATGTCCTGCCTCACCCTTAAATAAGCATTACCTTGTCATAAATATCCAAAAATTATTATTCTTTCCAGTGAAACAAATCTAATCTAACATTTGCATGGCAAATGAAACTACGCCAAGGCACTGTTGGGGCCAAATAAAATGCCCACATACAGACAGGAGTAAACATGCAGTCAGCTCTGTTTTGTCTGTGACAGCCCAACAGGCCCTCAGGCTCAGGAGCTGTTTCTCCCTCTACAAACAGCTCTGTTCTCCAGCCCCAGATGTCTCATTACTGTAAAACAAGCAGAGAGATGAGCGACATACAAGCCACTGGCCCACAACGCTGCCTCCCTTTCAATTAGAAAGGATTAGCCTAGCCTGAGCGGGCCTTCCTGTGCGATATGTTAACTTGCATCACGCAGGACAGCCGTAAGTCAGACCTAAATAAATTACAGAGGAGCTGAAAGCTTGGCAAACGCTGAAAGGGAGTTATGGCTCCAATAGAGTGCACAACAGGCTTGATAGGTGGACCATGCTGTAGCCTCTATAAAATTTTACACTTTATGAAAGGGCATGGACAGAGACACAGGTATGCACCTTCCCTCCACGGACTCTCATAAATTAGACTTAAAGGATCCCACAGTTCCTCAGTAGATTTAGTGGTTTTACTCAGCATGCATTCATCAAGCGATAAAGCCAAGCTGGTGAAATTTCTGCAGTGTCATGCTTTGGCTTGGCCAAGTGGACAGATCCCATCCAGTCCCAAGACACATGCTGCAGGAAGAGGGACCAACCTTAATGGGGTAGCATGGCTCTCATACCACTGCCTGCATCACTCACTTTTATGGGAATATGGAGGCGTGGGGTTTAACAAGAGGTTTTATTCGTCAAGGGAACCGACATTACATAACCATAAAACGATGAGGTCCACAAATCACCAGTGGACTTGTGACGCATGGCAGGGCTGGGCTTGTTGTGCTGCTCACAGCTCCGCTGCTGGTTTGTGGGTGTAAGGGTTCGAATAAAACCAACAACTAGAAGATTTCTAATCTAACCTGTTTTTTCCTACAGTCTGATGAAAGCAGCATTTGTGCTGGAGTTTCCTTCACCCCACATGAAATTGAAAATACAGTTCTGAAACTTCAGCTAACCCCCGCTGTCCGCCACACGCTCGTCTGCAGAATTTTCCAGCGAGTCTGTGCCATTGCTGGAGCGACTCCACTGACCAGGGGCGTCTGTGGTTGAACTGTGCTCGTCTGCAGGTCCGGAGAGGCAGGCAGCGAGCAGGCAGGCTCCGCTATGCCTGACATGGAGCACCCTCGTAGGGGGAATGACTTCGTAATGGCAGGGTAACTTGATCCAGGGCTGGGAGGGAGTGGGAGCAACCATGACGCCTAAATCATAGCTGTGGGAAGGAGCGAGGGGGACACACAAATGTGTTTGGAAGAAAGATCTGCAGAGGGATGAGAGGCTGAGGAGACAGTGGGTGGGACGAGCAGAGAAATGAGCAGCACTTTGACAGGCTATTTGGGAAGCGGCCAGGGGATGAAAGTGAACACCTCCCTGCTGTCTGTCATGCACGTGCCATCGCTGGGGTAGGAGGAACCACAGAGGAATGACAAGGCGTGGGCTTAGGTTTCAAATTCATGAGTCTGTCTGAGACAGAATCAACATGCCAAGGCTCAAAATGACTTATATTTTCTCTGGTGTCTGAAGCTAACTGAGAAATTTGGGCTGGTAGACACAAATAAATGTAAACCTCTTTGTGAAGTAAAAACATTTAACCAGGACCGCATATGATAATGGAGAATCACTCAGTAAAATCTTATTAGTTAACCTTACTTTGCCTTCCTTTTTACGATAGCTTTATAAAAAACAAGTCAGGTTGTAGCTTGACTTAAGTTGAACAGGTATTGACAGTTGTACAAAAAGCTTATTCAGTGTAAAATACTAACACTTTGGTTTAAGTACCTCAGTAAACTCTGTACAGTTTACTTAGTGATTTAATTTAAATGTACTCTTGAGTTAGTATAGACTACTCAGAATTGCATTTCATACAACTTCATAATTTGCCCCTCACCACAACATACCTCCCTCTTCACTGGACCAAATGCCCCAGCGCAGGAAAAGGTGGCGGTTCACCCTAACTCACTCTCAGTGTCCCCTCTGCCAAGGTGAATGTACTTGTGCCCACATGGGAGGCAGGATCCACACACATAAATTAAAAAAATAAAAAACATTGTTCTATAAGTTGCTTGAGAACTGTTATATTGGCTCTGCTTCTCAATGACGGTCTCAGATGAAATTTTTAGAAGTTGGTAAAAGTGAAAGTAAAGTATAATGTCTGGTAGATTGGGAAGAGAGCAACACAAGGATATAATTATCATGTGGCTAGGACGTTCCAGGGTGGAGTTATTAGCTTGAAAGTTGCCTTCCCATGATGCAGTGCTGCTCAACACATGCACAACACTGTGATGTATGTCTTCAAATACAAACTCAGAAGAGTCAAATACATTTAACTGTATGAAATAAGTTTGTTGGCAAAAAGTAAAGACTACTGGGTGATTACAAGTCACATTAAAGAACCAACACAAATTGAGTAAAGGTTGCTTGTTCATGATAAGTAAACACAAAGTTTGTTGTTTACATTTAGAGCCAAAATGGAATTAACACAGTTGTTATTTCAATAGGGGCACAGCAGCAACTGTTATACTGTCTGTCTAAATTAATTAAAATCAGTTTATTGATTTGATTAATTTTGTCTGGCAAACAGTTAAAAACAGCTTTGGTTTACCATGATTGGAAGATTTAGAGAAAAGCAACAAATCATGGACATGGCTGAAGCAAATGTATGGCATTTTGGCTTTAAAATGTCATTTTTTAAATGAATTTTCTGTCAATCTCCTAAGTATTTCAGCTCTACACAGTAAATTGTTTCTTTTCTTTCAGCAACCATCACTCTGTGTATGAAGTAAGTAAATATTCCTGTAGAAACAAACTAAAAGAAATCCCCAAACAAAACACAAAAATACCTGTTCAAAAATAGGAAAGAGTGAAAAACCCCTGACTGCAATAACTCTCATAGCAAGGCTAAGCCACCAAACCACCTTTTCATGACTGTACCAGAAAGGAACTTCCTTTTTTAAAGCTTTTATTCGCAGAGCTCAAGCGGTGTTTTACAGGAACAGCCTGCTCCACACTGCGAGTTCCTTAAAACTGGCCTGTACAGCCACAGTCTCTTCTGCTGTCAGCTGCTGAATCTGTTTGGGTTTAAGGGCCTTGCTAAGGGGCACGTGAGCAAAGATGGGGAGGGGGCAGAATTACCATCCCTACATTTATAAAAGCCAAAAAAAAAAAAACAGACTTTACTTCTTTTTAGATTCTGTGGAGACTTATGATGTATTATAAATATATCATTCCACTAAGCGAAATGACAGATCTAAAAACCAACCAGCCGGTTGCCATGCCAATGACCATTCAGGTCTAATGCTGCCGTCTACTCTCATCATGCTCTTGTGATGTTGCCACAAGACGAACATTTTTCAAACCTCGCACACAGTGAACAGAATGGTTTGCTGGAAGTGGAACATAGCCAGGAACTATGCTAATGCTCAAAGGAGCAGCCTAATATAATAATACGCCGTAGCTGCTGCCTGCAGCCTGCAAATCCTGCAAAAGTCAGTCATTAAGCTTCACATGTAATTTTCATTAACTTTTCTTGGAAACAAGAGTCTAGCAAAACCAACAATTTAGCAGTGAAAGAAATGTTCACCAGACTATTACTGAACCACATCCTCCCTTTTCCATCCACAATATGGTCTCCATTCATTATTCAGACTAGAGATGCACTTTCCTTGTACTTCAACTCTCCACTCATCTTTGGGCAGCACTTAACAGACGGGGTACATATCAGCTGCTTATAATTCAGGTACAACGAAAAAGAAAACTTCAACGGTTTTATTCAATTAGCCTAAACAGGCAGATGGGCTTTCTTATTTTGGATCCGATCTTCATATTTTCTTCCAAAACTTACACAAAAAGATTTGGTCTTTAAAAGCACCAGTAAAGATTTAGTCAGTGTATTAATGATTTTGGAGGAGAGCTGCATTTTTATTCAGTTCTAAAATGAATATATTATGCCTACAATGTGGAGATGCCACATTTAAAAAGTAGGCCAAGCCTTACAGCAAAATTCAACTCTGAAAAAATCCAATCAGCAGCAGCTAGTGTCCGGCCAGCGAGCCGCTTCATGCAGAATGACTGTTTGGCTGCATTATCATACCCCTCGTGCAAAATGTCAACAAGATTTGGGAACACTCTGGACGTTTTTATGATTACCTACTACTTAGACTCTTATTTCAAAGCTATGAGTGGCGCCTGAGTAAAAGAAAATCTTGTGTGTGTTATGGTAACATGATATTGGTAATGAGTGAGCGGAAATGTTAGACAAGCATCTAAGTTTCCTCTGCCTGCTTCCACCCTCTTCATCTAGCCACATGTGAAACCACACTGGAGCTGCTGGCCGGCCAAAGTAAACGCTGCACTCAGTCGCTGGCATGTGTTTACACTGGATGCCAGGTTCACATGCCAACCCCTTACTCATATTCTGATGATAAATGATATCTGACAGAGTAACTCATAATCATTGTATGTGATGAACCTTAAAGCCTGAGAACTTTCCCACAGTGAGCTGTGAG
>JAQFJA010000013.1:20437069-20453944 GCA_029874485.1 Naso brachycentron
TGTCCACATGGTCAGTCCACTGTCTGTTTGCACATGTCTGTGTACACACTTTATTGCGGGGAATCCTGGCCTGATGACGTATGTGTGCGATGCACAGCTGCAGGGTTAGCCACAGGCCTGCTCTGCATCACCCACACACACACTGCATGACAACTTCGATGTGTTTATCTGTCCGCTGTTTGGTGCACGTGAGCTTCCGCCTTAAACCTGCTCTGTGTGAGGACTGTTACTTGACTTTGAAGCTCTTGTTCTCACTGTAAATACAGTTTGAAGCCAGAGCTCCTGGCTGCTGCATGTAGAGGCTACCGTGATAACACTGCAGACGAGCCCGGTTTGGCTTCATTTTCTCTCTCGGAAAGCAGCGGACGGGGCGAAAATGTTGGAATTACTGTAAACATGTCTCACCTGGATCTCCAGTTCTGTGGAGGAAGCGCCTTCAAACTAAGGACAGTCTCATTTTTCGTAAATACCAGGTTTAACCGTCGTTCCTCATAACTGTTTCTCTCCAGCCATCTTGAGCCAGACCGTTGTGTCGCTCCGGCGGGGGGGCGTCAATGTGACCGAATTAAAAATTATTCACTTTTCTCATCTTACGCGTACCAACAGAATAAAATTAAGACGATTTTAAGTGAATTCTCTGTTTTAGTGAACAGTTTGTTTTTTAGAGGGGTGAGGAAGTGACGTTCAGCAGTCACTTCTGTCCTGTGAAAACCCCGTGCAGGCAGAAATGGTACGGCTCGTAAAATTCCGGGGACCTACTTCGCTGTGCTCGGTGGAAGCAGCCAATGAGCGGCTGTGTAGTAACCTGAAGCAGCGCTGCTGTCACAGCTGGGAGTGTGTCACACACAGCAAAGCGACACTGTGTGAGTGACAGCAAAGTACCGCTGTCATTTCAACCACACACACACACACACACACACACAGACAGAAATACATTTAACATTATCCACGCAAGCGACCTCAGCCTTAAAACGAGATTATAATACGAACAAACAATAGTGGAAGAACAATTCAGTGCCTCTTTAAGGAGAAATAGGAATAACACCGCCTAAAAATAATTAATTCAGGGTAAAAATAGTGTAGTAAAAGTTTAAATTAAAGTGACATTGTATTGTATTAAATGGCTGGTGTAATATAGCTATTAAAGTGCCAGAGGGGGAGAAAAATCGGCATAGGCTACTCATTATGCCGACAAATAGGCTGTCAGTGGTAATATTATTCTAAATTATATTACTGGATTTTTATTACTGATGCATCACCATAAAACTTCTTTCAACTGTTGTAGCTCGATGAGCTGCAGCTCATTTGTGTTGAACTTTTCTTCTCCTAAAGCGGATTCTGATTAGTGCAGATCCATACAAGTGTTCTCACTGTTTCACAGATGTAAAGTCTGAGTGCCTCACTGTATAGAAATAATTGGTATCAAATTTTATGCAAGGTTTGCTGTGCACCTATAAAATGAACTGAACCGTCAGCCAAAACAGAAGAAACACAGAATTTTAGGATGACAGTGACTAAGAAATTATATTTAAAGTGAAATGATTATGTAACACCCAATAACAAATCCCTGAATAAGGCCAATATCAGTGGTGGTAGCAATCCAGTGTATCTGATCTGAGTTTTAATAATTCAAAGTATTATTATTAGTAGTAGTCGTAGTATTAGTAGTAATTAAATTGTCTCTATAACAATCAAAATGGATCTGCCCAGGGCCCCACCTCCTACAGGCACCAGAAGTCCATGTCTAGTAGTTAAAGGGATATACCACCTTTTTTCTCTCTCTCTCTCATTTTGTTATTTGCCTCCCTTGCGAGTTCCAGACAAGAAGACACATACCATTCTTTCAACTTTGCAGTAACGAGGAAGATACGGGCCAAGCTCGCTCACCGCTAATTAGCTTAGCTCAAATACTGGTAGTCAACGGGAAGTGTTAGCCTCCCTCTGCCTAAAGTCATCAGATAAACTTTCCAAGAAATATAAATGGTCCTGTGTGCTTGTTTTGAATTGTTTATTTACCATGTTATGTTATTTTTACTCTCAGATGAGCACTTTATGAAGTACTTTATGTATTTCTTCCTCTTTTGCTGCTGTTCACTGGCGCACATGCCCCATGCAGTTTACTTCCGGCACTTATTTGGTTCTAAAATTATATTAAGAGCTAATGTGAGTGTAATAATAACAAAACGTGGTAAATACACAAGTCAGAACAGAAAATGAAAGACCCATTAAGAGTTGTTGGAAAGTTTATCTGATGACTTTTGGTGGAGGCAGGCTAGCACTTCCCATTGACTACCAGTATTGGAGCTAAGCTAATTAGCAGTGGGTGAGCTTTGCCTGTCTCTTCCTTGTTACTGCAGACACAGTCCAAAGAATGGTTTCTATCTCCCTGTCTGGAACGCAGAAGAAAGGCGAATAACAAAAAGAATAAAGAAAAGTTGGCGTATCACTTTAAGCATTAATATTGCATGGATTTGTATGTGACCCTACATGTCCCTTGAGGAAACACTGTTTTCAAAAGCCTGCACAAGTTCCTGTCTCACATACAAAGCATGCAGATATTCATTCTAACAATGGACATGTGGTAATGTATATACATACTGTACTGTACAGCAATGCCCCTACATGTTTCCCCATATACTTACACACAGATACACCAATATATGTACAAATATCCATGAGGGATTGTTGATAACTTCGTCAGGTTAAAGGAGACAAGTTTTACAGCTTGTACTGCACGTGTGGTTGAATTCTTTAGGTGATTCTGAAGAAAGTCTGAAGGTATTCAATTTTTTGGTATTTCTTTTTCTGTCTATTGAAGATTGCAAATCAGAACTGTCTGAAAAAATCTACATCAGCCTTCATGCAGTCATATCTCTCTGCCAGGTTTGAATTCAGCATCCCAATTCTCCGTCCTGCTTTGAGAGGGGGCACCCTCCCCCCGTGTTGCCACCATGTCCTTGTGGAACTCCTTGGTTTAGCCCTTGAGACGGAGATAGCAAACGACTTTATGAAGGCCGATGTTGTTCATTTTCTCAGACCATGCTGACTGGCAATTTCCAATTACCCGAAACAGTAATACCACAAAGGTTATTAACTATAAACTCTCTGCATAATCACTCAAGGAGTTGAACTGCACTTACATGTAACGAGAGATGTATGACTCATCTTCTTCTGCCTTAGGCCACAAACTTATAATTAACTTATATTATACATGGTAGTCAGAAAGGTACTCTCTTTGTGACTACTGTGGCAAAAGTGAAAACTCCTGCCTAAGTAGGTGTTCCTCATAAAAGCTTGGATTGTCTAGTAGTGGGGATCTTCGTCAAAATCTAGATTTCATAACTCTGTTTTAATTTATATATACATTTTCAGATAGCATTAGCACAATAGGATACATATGCACTGCCGCAAGTATGTAGGTGTGGTTCAAAAGAGACTGAACTGCTAATTTCCTGTCACCTTGGCCCTCTGATAGCTTGAATAAAAGCTAAAATAGTGCATTGCAACTGTAGCTGACAAGTTACGTTCATATGCCAAAAAAAATACATTTTCCTCAGAAAAATATTGACATAAAATTAACTAAAGTCAGATTTCTCAGAGCTATAGTGAGTAAACTATCCTGCAGTTCAAAAATACAGTTAAAAAGATCACACAGCAAGTTTCTACTTATATTCTATTCTTGCTGTAGTATTAAAAGAAGGAATAATAATTCAGAATCCTAATTACAACAATTTATTCTTGTTGTTTGTTTTTGTTTATCTTACTGTCAGCTTTCATCATCCCAGTGGCGGCTGTATTAGTTATTACAATACATTTACGGAAAATCTGTTATGACACAAATGCATACTCATAAACACACGTTTAGATGCACTTGTGAATTGACACACACTCACACATGCACCCTTTCTACTGGTATTTCACACCACGTTCCTGGTGCATTGAAGCATGCTGTTAGTTTTGCAGTTTGAGTCACCTGGGGCTGCACATGTCCTGTTCTGTTAACCACTGTCACAGGCCTCTGTGTATGGTCTGTGGCAGGTGGCGATGCACTCTGCCTGTGAGTGTTTGTTTGTGTGTGTGTGTGTGTGTGTGTGTGTGTGTGAGTGAGTGTTTGTGTGTGCGTGTGTGTGCGTGTGAATGACAGACAGATAGAAACAGAAAAAGACACACTCAGTTTCATGCTGCTTAGGATTTCTCTGTGTCTTTTTCTGTCTCTCCGTTCGTCTCTTTCGCACACATACTGCGAGGCAGCAGCAGTGACAGAAACCTTGAGAACAAAGACATGTAATCAGGAACTTCAGTACAGGTGTTATGACTGCTGCTTTTCTGAAAGGCTCTGTTTCATGCTGATAGTGCTCAGCAAGTAATATCAACATTTCTCATCTCCCAAAACAGGATATGAAAGAGAGTTGCCTTTTCTGTAACCCTTGATGAAAGACCGAGGTACCACTCACAAACACATGTGCTTTGTGTCCTTATGAGTCTCAGGTACCACTCTGAAACATATATTTAAATATCTAAAATGTTACTCTAATCTTCTATGTGCTGAGCAAAGGCACAATACAGTCTTAACTATAGAAAAAAAGTAGTTGTGGCATCTCGAATTTGTGATCAATATAAGGATCTTTAGCTCAGGGCCAAATAGAATTAAGAATTGCTTTAGGATAATGACAGTATCGACCAGCACTCAGTAAAGCGTTTCAAGCTGTCGCAGGTTAATTCCCATCTATGAAGGTGTAACGGGAGCCAGTCTGAGTCAGGTTTGACGGTCAAAGTCATTCTCTCCAGCGTGGTGCTGCTGCGCCCTATGCTCAGCACGTCTCCCCTGTATCGCACAGCCATTTGAAGGCACTGCAATATAATTTACAAGCTATTCTTTGGAAACTTCGACATTTGAGAGCCTCTATTCCATCACAGAAATGGAGAAGATTTGGCAAAAGCTACACTTATATAAACCGCACTAGTAAAATTCAGCTCCTGCAAGGTTATGGAATCATTTCTCCCCTCAATTGGCATGTGCCTACATATCCAAACCCAAAAGTCCTCGGGCAACACATGGATGACATGTCATGAATTACAGGTCAGAGTGACTTATAGCCAGATCAGCCGAGAAAGCATTAAGGCTGACGCTGTAATATAACATAATAACACAATTATACCTTAGAAAAAAGGCTTAGAAAAGGCAAAGAATCAAGAATTTCCTTTTTTTGCATGTTAAAATTACCAGTTCCTCCAAAGACACAAAGAATTCTGGCAAAATGTAAAAATAAATTCTCCCTCCTCTTTTTAAGCTGATATATTTTTAAGCAAGGTCCTTTGAGTGAGCATTCCTTGTTGCGTATTCCCTCTGTGAATAAAAGTAATTTACCTTGCTCATTATGTGAGACATTGAGGTGTTTTGATGTTTGGAGATGAAAATGCTTTGAGATGAAATATTCATTTTTTTTAGTTGGCTTAATTATGTATGTGTCCACTGTCAAGTTGAAAACTGCTGCTCCTGTGAGGGATGTTTCATGCGTACCTTTTTGCCATTGGCGCAGAATACATTACCTCCTTATTACAGGGGTTGCCTGGCGAACGCTCATATGCAACCTTATGGAAATATTAAATGAGGAGGCTGCACACCTCAGTGGACACACTGAATAAGCATGAGCGTCTCTTGTTCATGACTCATAATGTGAAGGTTGGGCTGATTGTTTTTGACTCATTTACTGCGTCATCCGTTGTTTTACAAAAGATTTTCCTCCTATCAAATTGACAAAGAATATACCTGTATGCTTTTTTTAAAATTTAAAATAACCTTTCCCCATCAGTGATATAATGAGTTAGTGCTTTAAATTATGAACAGATGGCAGGGGTGCCTTAGGTGTAATTTGTCTGATATAATGAAATTCACATTCCTGTATGTGTGACTTTATGGTCATGTGACAAGTAGGCACGTCAACCTGTGGTATTTTCGAGAAGGTCAACGTTTTGGAAAACACTAAAATTGAAAACACGATGAGAAGACTGTTATCAGATTTAGGTCTGTACACGAAGTATGATGACGTTCAAGTCAGTTAGCTTAGCAGTAGGCCTAAGACTGAAACTGGGGCGGGGGGGAGCTACGGCTACACCATTAGACAAACCACATGTCATGATCTGAGTCTCATGTCATGATCTGAGTTTGATGGTTTAAATCAGATTTAATGCTTTAAAACTACATCAGAACTACATAGTGGCTAGCGCTAGCCAGCTCCGGCACTAGCAATAGCCTGTGTTATAATTTCAGCTTAAGGTGGATAGTTAGCAAGCGCGGGACTCACATCGTGTACTACCAACTTACTTGCCACCTTCCAACCACATCTAACAAGTCATACTAGCCATAAACAGCTGGGCACAAGAGACTGTGAAAATATAGTGATGTAAGTACAACTCAGACAACAAATTAGGCCTACCTATAGATTTCTTATAAAATGGTTGAATTAGTGATCTACGGAGGTGCTTGTTGGGATAGTTTTAAAGCTGGCCGGTTTTTCTGTAGCCTATTTTTGCTAAGCTAGGCTTAACATGTGCTGAGTCCTGCTTCGATCTTTAAAATGAATTTTTTGACATTTTGAGAATATGCAGAGAGTTAGGCTGTAAGTTTGTTAAATATGTAGCTACAATCAGCATCCATTTAGCTTAGCTTAGCATCAAAACAAAAAACTACAACACCTAGCCTGGATCTGTCCCAAGGTAAAATACAGTCTGTCTCCCAGCTATAAAGTTCTTTAATTTAACATATAATATCTCATTTGTTTTTCCATATAAAAATTATAATACGTGCTTTTATTAGTTATGATGTGCTGGCCAGGTGCAGTGATCTCTGCTGGGTGTCTCCTCATGGCCATAAAAATACTCTACTTTCTATAGTCCAGCACACAAACCCAATCGGGCTTCTAGCAAACAATAAGCTTTTCCCAGCATGTCAAACTATTCTTTAAATACTCAACACTGAAACTTAAATAAATCTGCTCATCTTACTCTCTGAAAGAAAAAAAAGATTCCTTCAAGTAATTCATCTCAGAGCACCCGGGACAGAGAAAGAGACTTGTGGAAAAATAGAGTCAGCTGAAAAATCTGCAAAATAAGGGAAGGTAGCCACAAATTATATTTAATATTTTCTTTTCCTTTTGTTTGATTATCTGGCTCTGTTCAGTGTGTGTGTCCTGTTAGGTTTGCAGCAGCCTGGCTTGTTGCTTTTTGGACCTCTTCTCCCTTCCAAGGTATGAAGTCAAGGCCCTCTCACTCTCTCCAAAGTTGTAAAACATGAAAATGAAACACTAGTCTATCTCACTTTCAGTTTTGTCCAGATGTCACATTGATGTGTGATGCTCTCCACATGTTTCTAATAGGGACTTTTGGTGCACGCTTGGCTAACACCTTCGGGGGGGAATACTCGAGAGGTGGTCAGGGTTGAACAGTTAAAGAACAAAACTGCACGTGCGTGCACACCTAAGGCAAAAATATACAACACAAAGACTTAGCATCTACTAGATTTATAAAGTGGACCATGCTCATATATTTAAATATTGATTTGGTGATGTACATTCAGCCCTCTTGAAGATCTTTCTAGTCATCTTCATAAATTTCTTCAATAAATATGTGTTTTTTTAGGCATACAGTATGAGCTTTATGCCATATTTGATGTGCATATAATACTGTCCTTTTAAATACAGCCAGGAAAAGCTTTAAAAGAATTCAGTGTTTAGACCAAATCTTGCTACGCATCACTCATCATTTCCATAATATAACTGCAAGAATCCCACTCGATTTCTTTAAACCTTTCCACATCAGATTACTGAGTGTACCCGCTGCCGAGTGAGTTTCCCCTTCGTGAACACTTCATTACAAAGACTAAATGAGGACTATCTCTGTACATGTTTATTTCCAAAGCCTTACGGGCTGTTATGTTACTATTGGAGTCATTTCCTGTGCTGGAATTTCATTTTGGGGCTCCCTACTTGCTCCTAAAACTTACAAGCAGCTTGCCACCCTTTCAGCACCTCTCGCTGGCTCTTGTAAAGGTGTGGGTGGCCATGGTCGGACCCTGAAGTGGCCGCACGGACGCTGAGCTGTGAAATTACATTAAGCCGCCAGCCTAAGGCCCATGGCAATCCTCCCTTAATGAAAACTGTTTCACAGCACAGGCTGCTCGGAGCACCGGAGACAATCTGTTTGACAACTAGGGTTTAATATGGAGAGGTTGAGTAAAGGGACACCACAGTAATTGGCTGGCATTTTGGATGTTCATTTATAGTGCTCTGCCGCTATTCATGTAAAAAAAAATGTTCTGACGTTCCGTGAGTGATTGTGGGAAAAGAGTAGGTGTACTTTATTCATATTCATCCAGTGAAAACAGCCGTGGTCTATCACAGATCGAAACATAAGCACATACACAAACATAAACCACCCACACGCTACTCACTCAACTCTCACCATTTTACCTTTGCAACCACACAGTCTCAGATGAGTTGCCTTGTAATGGAAATCTGATGTACACACAAATACACTCATAGAGAGGAATGCAACCTATTAGTGTTCATTAAAAGGTCACATCAGTCTTCAATGAAAGTGAGCTCCATCATACTTTGTGAGCTGCCAAGGCTAATTTCTGTGAGGTGAGGAGAAAGAGCAAGTCAAAATAAAAACAACTCTTACACATAAGCATTAAAAATAAATAACCTCAAGGTTTTTTTTTAGTCATACTAATAGTTTTAGTTTCATTGGCCCAGCGTTTAAAATGGCAGATTTAACCGCTGAGATTGGAAGTGAAAGGACAGCAGCATAAATAAATGTGAATGGGATCCTTGAAGTGACAAATATTACTCAGCTTTGCAGTCTTCCCCGGCTCTACTGAGCCCTGCTCCTTTTAGCTCATTGTTCTGGATTTATGGCCATCAACTTTACTAATTTGGTTGAGTGTCACTGCTCTCACCAACCTTGACTACAGGCCCAGGAGCTGCACACTGGCTAACCAACTCCAAACAGCTGACAAACAATGTTAGCACTGAGCTGATGGACATGGTTGAGCATGTCGCTCATAAATAGGCAGACAAATAGGACTTGGTTGACACGAAAAACAGAACTAAAAGGAGAGTCAGTTTATATTGTATCTACATTCACCAGGTGTTCACAAACTCCACCTTAACTGAAACCTAATGTTGTTAATGCTAGAGTGTACATTTAAAATCACATATCAGCCTTTGTCAGTCATGTTTTTTAGATGATAATGTCACTATGGCGCCATATTTCTGGTATTGTTACATGGAAGCAGTAACGCACAACGAGAGAGATGCCAGTATAGAGGACATTTAACATCATGAGGGCCGGATCATGGTTCGTTTGCAGCAGGTGTGTGGACTGCAGCAAAAATGTTTTCTGTACGTCAGGATCCTGCTAAGGTGAATCGCAAACAACAGCAAATAAACAGATCTTTGAATTTAAAGTGAAGTGACCTGGACATTGTTTTCTACTTGTAAACTCGTGCAAAACTTATTCACTGTTGGCCCCTCAGTGGCCTGATGCTTAACTTCATATTGATTTGATAAAAAGTGTCTATGAATATTAAAGAGTCATACATATTACATTATTCTGATAAAGAAATCATCACATGTTCAAATAAGTTAAGAAAGAATTGCCTAAATAATAAATAAATAAAACTTCATCCGTCATATTTACTGATGGTCTGTACTGTTCTGCTGCAGTCGTTTAGGCTTTAACTGATCTGTTAATATCAAGCTCCAGAGTTTTATGGATAGTTTTCAGTAGGTAAGTAACTGCAATGTTCCGAGTTAGGTTGTTCACATTGCTATACCTGAAAGATGGTGATTTGACCCAAAATGCACTGCGGCTCATGTTACCTGACAGAGACCGACTGCACTGCAGATTTAGCACGATAACTTTAAAGGAGAAACTTTTAACTGGTTGTGAAGCAGTTTAAATTTAATCCTGTTGCCTCACATCTTACCTACATCCACTAGTGAGACCATCAGGGAAGCGATTGGAGATTACTATCCTGTCTTTTCGATGCCTTTGCTCAGTCCGCTCAGTCAGCGGAAACACTACAAAACGCTTTCTAGCACACACACACAAGAAGAGACAATTTGTTTTTGAGAGCATGATCGATCCGCTTTTCGCTTTTTTACTATCTATGGTTGACAGCAGAAGGACATTTTTTAGATAATTTCAACATTTTGCATTTATGGCCAAATTGGTATTATGTAAATAAGTAGCGTGTTTCCTCCACTCTCTTCCAAAACAAATGCTCATGGTAGACAAAATTTTTACAACAATAATTATATGTGCTGCTACAGTCAACCCAAAGCAGGCTCCAGAGGCGACTGTCTAGTCTCTTTCAGGGAAAGTGTTTTTGGGAGGTCAGTGACTTCATATCGAGTGTCACAGACCTGTAACACAATACCAAGTGACATACGGGATCTACCAACTCTTAACTCATTTACCAAACATCTACAAACTTGGTTACAGGAAAATCAAAACTGCACTCATAATCTTTCCTAAAAATCTGTCAAATGTGTTGTATGTATCTTGTCTTTCGTATTGTGTGTGTGTGTGTGTGTGTGTGTGTGTGTGTGTGTTACTTGTTGGGATGCGATTTGTGGATGTAGCTGATGACAAATAAGGCCTGTGACTTTGTATGCATACACACACCTATGTATGTAATACTGTACAATAGTGCGTACACAAATTCATCAATGTATGCTAATCTAGTGCAATAATACCTGCATGCACACATCTGTATGTGCAAAATATGTGCAAATGGGCATTATGCAATCTACAATCTACACTAGCACTTTACAAACTTGTGCAATAGAACAATGTGCATAATAATTAGCACTTCGACATGGGTGATGTGCAATAACACCAGCACTTTAATACTTTGGCACTTTAGCATTGACCACCTAAATTCCTATGGTACAAATGACTTGTTATTGTTTATTATTTGTTTGTTTGCACGTTGTACTTTTTTATTGCTTTTTTAACTCCTTAAGGTCAACCTGCCAATGGGACCAAAGATGGAAATTAGCCACTAGCTATAATCATATATTTAAATGCAAATGCTCATTTATATGTAGTGTCCCTGTTCCAAATAAATGAATCTCAAGTATGAAATGAAAGTTTCTCTGAGGAGCTTTCAAGTCTCAGGTTTGTTTTTTTTCACCTTGTTCTGCTTCACCCAAGTGGCCCAAAAAAAAATAATGATGCAGCCTTGAAAGAGTCAATAGCAACAACTCTTAACAGAAATGGTGTCCCCATTATAATCCACAGTGCACGTGAACAGTGTTGTTTTCTTTAAACAAGAGCAGGTTTAACGAAGAGTTTCACAGTGGGATCATTTTGTAGCACCAAACTTGCTTTACCTCCACCACAGACACAGATATCTCACAACTCTGGCATACAAAGCAGAGGCTATCTGCACGGGAAGACCACTCGAGTTGAAAAATGTGCATTTCTTTAAATCTGAATGACATAGCTCTGTAATACCACTTCCACTTTCAATTTAAAGTCTGTACATGATAGAGGCAGAGAGTCTGAGGCTGCATCACCTTGTTAACAACGTCGTCTTGCTTCTGCAGTACACCTCAGTTTACAGAATTTATTTCCCCACGCTGGTTTCAGCTGTGAGAGAAGATGTCTCGAAACATAACGCCTTGATAAACTGAGTTTGACATCTTTGCAGAGCGCACAAAAGCTGTTCCAGCCACAAGGACAAATGAACAGTAAAATGCAACAGGCGCTCCAATAAATACAGTATAAATTTACTATGGGCTTTCCAGAGGATGGCTGTCTCCTTCTGACAGTCAAAGGAGGAGGGAGACGACTGGGGCAAGCCGATCTCGAGCACTGAGGGTGTATTCATGTGTATGTGTGTGCGCGTGTTACAGTAACTTCACACACACACGTCTAGCTAGCCAAAGCAAGTATATATCTTGGCCTGCCGTGGAGACAGGCAGTGTTACGTTCACCCGCAGGTCAGGGGCTCTCAGCCTCGTGGCCACCCACCCCCATGGAATCATGGGAGAGGGGGAGTTTGTGTTTGTTTGGGTAACTCTGGGTGTCAGAGGGTGCTTCTTCACCCCAGCTGTAAGCTAATTCTTTCCTGAGAGTTCTGGATTTTTGACTCATAAAGTGAAGAAAGAGAGACGAGAAATTAAATGAGTTTTTGTGACATTCAGTTTTGCCTCTGATTAAAGATAAGCTACACCAACCTCACAGATGAAAATCAGTTTACTGTTACGGCGAGTACGACTCAGCCTGCACATTAAACACTGCTATGGTTGCAGTGGTCATACAAACCCACAGCATCGCAAACTCAAGAAAAAGAAGTTTTAGATTGAAAATGTAGAACACGAGTATAACCAGCAAAATATACTTAAAACAACCAAAAGTAAAAGATTCACAGCAGTAAAATGGTCCTTCTTACTGTGTGTAATTATTAGGGGTGGTGAAAAAATTGATTCACAGAGGAATCAGAAATCTGTTCACAAATCCTGAAAATGTAATTCTAATAGCATATGATATAAATGATGAATATCTTAGACAATTATTGACTGATCGACTTGAACTTGTTGCTGAATTTACTGAGAATTTGAAAACTGTCAAAACTTTTTTGTCAAAAAGTTTTTATCTGTGCAAAGTTAACATAAATAAATGTTATCTTTTGTCTAAGGTTTGTCTTTACATTTTTACATTTCAGCAGTTTACGGTTCAATATGTGGAAAAAAAAACTCAATAATTTTACACACTTCACTCTGCTTTCATGCCAAAAAATTTGCCATTCTGTCTCACAAAAGAGACTAAGGTAGATTCTCAAATCAGACCCCCTACATACTGAATCGATTTTGAGTCGAATCATTACCCAAAAAATTAAATCAAATGAACTGAAAGTTTCACACCCCTAATAATGATATTTGTGGCTTATCAGTGGATTATTTTTACTAATGTGTCCGTGTGTATGCAACAGTTTACATCATTTTCAGTAAAGGTAAACTCAGCGTTGAGCTATTTTAAACTGTATGCTGTTGCATAATTCATGTGCAATTGCTATGCAACAGATTTCATAAACTCGTGTGTTTTTAAATTGTGAAGTGACAGTGAAGTACAGCATTTATGAACAAAGCGGGGTAAAAAGTAAACGTTTCCTTCTGAAATGTAGTGGAGTGAACACATGAAGTGTTAAATAAAACTGAAATAATTTAGTTTTGTGCTCATGTATGAGTAAACAGGCTTACTTACAGTACACAGTCACATTCCTCCAAGCTTTCTGTAACAAACATTTGTCTCTCATTCCAAGCCTGGTAACATCAACACGGTCATTTTTCTGACTTCAGTGCTCCCTGCAGAGCCAAAAGACATCATTCTGCTGCTCTAATCTGCTGATCTGTACTCCTCATGGCAAGTTAATGTAAAAACGTAAATGTAAAGAGTAGCTTTGGTGATTTTCATGAACTAATCATTCAGAAATTTACATCATTTTCTGGTTTGGTAGCATAAAGGAATTGCAGCTGTGTTTCATTCTGCAACCTTGTGCTGTAGATTAAAATGAAATAATCTTAAATCCTGAATCTTCGAGTGAGTGTTTGGGTTCTGCTGTGTTCACCTTTCCCCCTGACTAAGATGTTTAGGGTGTGGCTCACTCCAGCAAGCGTGTCAGCTGCTTCCTGTCTTGAGAAAAATCCATAGACGACGACGGAAGTGAGTTATGAATACTCCAACTTAGTGGAGAAAAATCGAGAGATTGACATCTAGTCCTCAAAACATTGTATTGTTGGGTTTTAGTCTCTGACAGCATGCATTCACCCACTGTTGAATACTTCTGCTGATATTTGTTTCTGGAGTTTCCCCAGGGGGCTGACTTGACCTCTCAAAAGGGAAACATGAGAAAATTCTCAGGCTCGCTATAAGATCTGTTTATTTTCTACGAGCCAGACTGTTAAAAGCAGAGGAATAGATAAATCAAAGTGTGGGCTTCGTTTCAAACTCTGTTTCCACTCTCGCAGCCCTTTTTTGTGCAGTGCAGTGCTTCACTTCTGAGCTGAAATTGATATTTCTCTTCTCTACAGTATCAGCCGCAATGAAGACTCCACTTGAGCGCTTTAAAGTGTGTGTGTGTGTGTAGATGTGTGTGTATTTTTTAGCTGGATAACTGCCTTGAATAGAGCTGAGCAGAGCACCATGGCGGTGATTGCGTTGTGTGGGGGTTGCTGGTCTGTGGAACGGGGAGGAGGACCTCACATTTAGCTGCCGTCTCTCGGGGGAGATTAAGTAGTTTAGTCTTTGCTGTGTCTCTCTCTATCACTGCCACTGCCTCCTGCTTCTCTTCTCTATTTGGAGCAGGGCAGGGTGTACCTTTTCCGTCATCCTCCTTTTGCACTTTCTGTTCCTCTCTTCTACTCTCGATTCCTCTGTTCCTGCACCAAGTTGCTTTCTTTCCATCCATCCTGCCTGCTGCTGCTGACACTCTGAGCTTGTTTGCTTTCCTCCAGACTTTTTCTATTTTACACTCTCTGGCGTTCTCCCTTTTCTCTTACCCACCCCTCTGACCCCTAGACATCCAGCTGATTCTTTTAGCTGACAGCCCAGATGGCACAGAAACGGTGGGGTTGTTGCTGGATGTACAGGACAAAGCTGCCTCCCACCCCCCCCAAAACTGTACACCAGCCCCTCTGTCCCCAATCGCCGATAGGCTGCTCCGGCTCGGCCGTCCCACTGTGCTGATCCCCCGGTCCTGCGTGGAGCACCATGGAGCTCAACCACTACTCACATTAATCTCCTAAACGATCCTGGACCTAAGAGGATCAATACTCATTTTCAGGGAGCAGCATGATCCCTTAATGTAGTGGAGGATGGCTGCTTATCCCTCACTCTCTCCCCCCTCCTCACTTCAGTACCAACTCCCCATAGGAAGAGCAGGAGTTAGCCTTTGATTGTATTTCATGGCCCATTTTAGTTAAGACTATATCTCAGTTTTACTGCAGATGTCATTATTCAAGTGAATAACACCTGTATGTCCTCTTCAGGGGGTATTTTGCAGGGCTTTCATGATTAGAGCTGCCTCTGTCTTTATTAGCCGAGGTATTAGTTTTAGTGTGAGGTGGAGGTTTTTATTAAATTAAATCGATGTATTGTAACTGACTTATCCGACCCTGCATTCATCCAAGTCACAGACGAGCTGTCGGGAAGCTTCCTGGTATCTAACAACATAAGCAGCGCAGCGTACGTCTCGTTTGCTGGTGCGTGAATTTGCTCCAGTGCAAACTACGCAGAGGTTTGCCAGAGAAAATAAATCACCCTGTTTTACTCCAGTTCCTCTAGAACACATCAGAGATGTCTTTAGGCTAGTTCATATTAGTAGTGGTCACATAATTGTTATTCTTTGTTTTCCACCGACGCTGAAAAATGACTTCATGCTAATAGTGGCTCGATCCAAGGAAAATGTGAAAGATCTGACTTTCCATTGGATAACAAGCATCCTATTTTTCCAGGCTCGCTGTGGAGGGAACACCGCTATGACTGCACGGTTAGCGTAGCGTCTCATCATTGATCTTTGCTGATGCAGACTGTTTCTGGGGCCTTTTTCATCAGGGAGGGCAGCGAGAGTCTGGGCACCCTCCCCTCTCCGTGTCCCTCTCAGGCAGGCTGTCTCTTGGTGGAAGAGGCCACCTGGAGCAAGTTTGGAGGTGTTGTTTATGCTAAAGCTATTACTCTCTGTCTGGGCAGCCTGCCCTGAGAGCTGGACCGCTCTGCTGCTACTGAATTATTCAGCCGAGAGATCTGCCATCCTATGTATACAAGCTGTCACATGTAGCTGAATGATATGCTGCTTGTCAAGCAGTGAGGAGTTTGTTACCTAAATACCTAATAGTTAGATTTATATCAAAGCTATATGCCTGTGACATAAGATTTAGTGTATGGTTATATAATAAAATTGTCAGACTGTATTTTTGGAACTACAAAATTTGATGTCCGCTTTAAATAGTCTGGCTTGACAATACAGGACGGCCAAGTTGAGGCAAAACTAGGTTACTCAGTCTAGCTGCCATTTTAAACTGAATGATGACAACATCTCACATAGGTTCAGGCTCCAGAAACCTTATAGTCATCTCCTTCAAGAATAGCCACAGCCTTGCTGCAACTGCCACTCCTCTGACCTATAATTGCACGTCATGGGACCTCAAGCATCATTTTATTCTGTACTGAGTTTATAAACTTCATCGTTTCTGTCATTACAAGCTTCCAGAAGAATTCACCTCAAACATGTGATCCTGGAATTTTCTTTTCAAAGCCTGGAGTGATAAGTTGTGTGTGTGTGTGTGTGTGTGTTTGTAAGGGGAAGTTGGCGTCCTCACCGCTGCAGTGAGCTTCGCTCAGGAGAACAGCAGAGTCTTTCTTTAGGTGGAGGATTGAATCAGTGATGACGGTCTCATGACCTCTTCCTCTCTCCTGCACACACACACACACACACTCACACACACACGCTCTGTCTGGTGTGTTGCTATCCAAGTGTGCAATGCTTGTTATGTGTAGGTCGATAAGTTGTGTAGCAAAATGTCGTATTTGAAGGAGCTGACCATAACATGATGGGCAATGATTATGTCACAAAATTTTTTTTTTTTCTAATTATGAGTGTTGAAGAGAAATAAAGTGGCACATTGGCATATAAAGCAGAATATTATCCCTTAAAAGTGTTTGGTGGGGTGACACACACACACCAAATAGGCTTAATAAATAAATAAATAACTAAAAAAAAACATAAATAAATTTCCAAAATACATTGTGTTCATAGTAAACATTCAGTGAATAAACTCCATGAAATATGGGAAAGTAGTTTGT
>JAQFJA010000013.1:20493777-20517912 GCA_029874485.1 Naso brachycentron
CTCAGCCTGAACCCTGCACATCTACTGAGTTTGTGCGAATACCAACCGGTTGTAATGACCTGCACAAGGCAGAGAAAAAAGGAGAGACCTCACCAAAACAATTCCCATTGATTGTGATCAGGATCGTGATTCTCCCAGATACGCCTCCTCCTGACGAAAAACATATGCAGCCACTTCAGAAAGAGGTGGGCGAGTGGGTTTGGGGTGAGTGAAGATAGAGAGAAAAATAATGTTCAGGTGCTTTGTACTGGCAGTGCATATTCAGAGAGTGAATACAGGACATGTGTGGATGTGCAAGCGCTGAGCACAGTGTGTATGATGTGAGATAAAGTAGCTGGAGAGGGAGTTTCAGTGCTGTAGCCGAGGCCCTCTGCTGACTGGGCTGCTCTCACAGGAGAATTGATTTGGCCTCCGAGAGGATCTGTAGCTCTCTCGGTGGAACAGAGAGATGTGTGTGTGTGGGGAGGGGGAGGGTTGGAGGGAGAGTGGGTGGAAGTACAGTAACATAGGTGGAATTGAGAGATGGAGGAACTGGTTGGAAATGAAAAGAAGACACAAGAACAAACACTCAAGCACGTACACACATCTGAAGCAGACAGTCGGTCAGGAAAATTTACTCCCCGTAATAACCCTCTCTGTAGGCTGGCTGTGTCTGTGTCTCCTGGCTCCTTCAGCCCATAACACAACCGACCAGGTCACACCGACTCCCACACAGCACACACACCACTTCAGCCAGCAATCTAATGATCTCACACACTGGTACTGTATGTGTGTCTGCGAGTGTCTTTGTGTGAATTCTTGCTGTTTCTCTATAATGCAAAGTCGGTTGTTCCAGAGTTTATTTTCATTGTGAAATCTTGCTCAGATTTTCGTTTGCATACTTTACTACAATGAGGCATCAAAACAGGAAGTTGCAGTATTAGTGCATTAGCCATTTTATTCTCTCGTGCTTTAAAAAAACACTTGTCCATGTCCATGGTCTATTTAATTGGTGTTTCCACTTCCTTCAACTGGTCCCTTTAATAGTTTGACATTTAAATAACATAGTACATATATTTAACTCCTCTGACTCATGCTCCTTCACATCACTGCTCATTATCAAGGGGCACATAGAGTGCACTTCCCCTTATCTTTATCAAGGATAGAAATCCTTAATGCATGTAATGCTGTTCACTCTCCTGTAGAGACTCATTTAAAGCTAAGGTATAATCTGAACAGCCATTCTAACCTTTGTCCCCAATGTCTCCTTGTGCAGTGACGAACTACAATAATGTGGTGGAGGCCGGCTCAGACTCAGATGATGAGGACAAGCTGCACATCGTGGAAGAGGAAGGCAGCCTGGCAGACGGGGCGGACTGCGACAGCACCCTGCCAGATGAGGAGCACCCCAGGGAGCGCTGCTGGGACGGAGGTGAGAGCAAACACACACTCATAGGGCACATCATTCTTAAACATCCACACTGAGTCATGCAGTACACCTCATCCTCCTACCCACCATTTCCTCAATGTTCTGTGACTTTTGTTCCACCTTCCTGTATTGTAGAAAAGTTTGGCACAAGTGCTCTTTTAAACTTATTTTCAGGTTTAAAATCTTTTTTTTCCTAGAACATAAAACATGACGCTAGTGGGAGATGATGCACTTGATTCACTTTGCCAGAACCGTCTTCAGATAAATGCCAGTTAATAAGGCAAATCAAAGTAAATCCAACTTTAGATGAGAGCAGCCTTAAAACTAAAAACGAAAGAAAAATCTGCATTTCAGTAAACAGCCAAAAGTGCTGTAGTATGCATGTAAGGCCAGGAGTCAGCGGTGTAACTGTAATATCGTTAGAGATACCGAAGTTGTTTACTTTCTGTTGCTGCTAAACCCTGAGCAGCCACAAATTAAAGAAATTCAGCCATAGTTTGACTCCTAAAATCACTCGAATTTCCCTCAACAGACTGTCGTCATGTTCGACTTGCTTTGGGTGCACCGCGGAGTGTTTCATCAGAGTTTGTCAGTGGCTACTGTGGAATGCATTGACTTGCGCTAACATTAGCATTAGCTTAGTCCCTGCTTTCTCAGGCTTTCTGTTTTGCTAGTTCACACAGCCAGAAAGAAGGTTGCGGTTTCAAAAGACTGTATTCCGGAGTTCGGATTTTAAAGGTTTGCAGTTCAAGGATGCCAGCACGGAGTTGACATGTAACAGAAAGTCCGAACCTCAATCAAAAGTTTACTGTTTGATGCAAAAACTTGCACTGCGTAAACTGCCCCTAAGGTCTTTCATGCTGCTAGTATGTGACTCTGGCAAATATTTCACTTAATTTCGCATATTGGAACAAATGACTTCAGTAGATATATGTCTTTATAGAAAGTGTCTGAAGTCAGTCGTGACGTTGTTAGACTGGTGAAGGGTCTTTGAGATTTATTGCTACATGCTCATGATGAGAGCATTACAATACAAACCACCCCCAGATGTAGAAGTGTCATGTGGCCTTTTTATGTTTTGTTGCGACATGAATTACTTGACTGCTGCTGTCTCATTTTGACCTCAGCTGACGTGATGCAGGCTAAGTTAAGAAATGTCTCTCTGACATCTGTGCACAGTTAAGTACCAGGCTTTGTCTCATTGTGAAACACAGAGTGCAAGGAAACAGGTACTACACGTGGTGGGGCTCCAACTAAGGCAGGAAGCACGATATTAAACAAAGACAATGCCAACAGAGGGAGAGACCTTCAGGCACAGAAAATAGCCTCGAAACCAAAGAGCCGCTGGAGAGCTTTATGGCACTGGTGGGCATTGGAGGGGCCGCTGTGAACTTCTTTTTACCTCAGACTTTGTGGAAGTGACATCAGAGGCAGACCGCTGCCACAGGAAGGGCTGACGTCACAAACCCCACCCAACCCCTTCCAAAACAACAATCGCAGGTGCTGAAGGATGTTGCTGTTTCAACGTGGGCCCAAGGCCTCCGTGTCGCTTCCCTGACCTCACACTGCATGTGCGTATAAATTTGTGGGCCTGACGCTGTTAGTTTTCATGCCTGTGCCAAGTAAAGTATGTGCAACATGGTGACAAGCCCATATGAAATGTAATTAGATATTTAGCCACAAGAATTATTTATTTTAGGGTGTTGCTTCATGGGTGAGAGATATTTGAGACCTGAGACTTGATCTGGCAAGAGGTCAAGTTAGCACATGCGAAAATGTCCAGCGCCGATAACAATCATCTTTCGTTCAGGGAGGGATTTTGAGAAATTCCTCTCCTGTGAGCTGCCCTCAGTTTCTGCTCAGCCAGTTTCAGTTGCAAGGTTTCAGTTTGCTCATTAAAAACATACATGTACAGGCTTACGCCACAAAAATGTGCACAGTGTAGCCACCTATTCCCCAGACTATGCTGTCATTTCATCGCCGCGCTCCAGCTGTACCTCCGTGCATAAAGGGAAAATTGGAGGAAGAATAATGTCACTGGTTGTTGGCCAGTACCCGTGAACATTAAGCACTTCAAAAGTTACAGTGAAACAGCTCAGCGAGCTGGCTGCACTCCACAGCTCTGCCTGATCAGGCATATTTTCTTTTGCCTTTACTCTCTCACACACACCTCTCTTTTTTGCTCTCTCAGTGTCCCCAGCCCACATCTCATACATCACACATAGTTGTGCTGTCACTCTGGATCGGACTGATGAAATACGGAGAAAGCCACAGTCCTTTAAACAAACACACTTCTCTCATCGTTCATCCCTTCATCCCTCCCTCTGTTGGTTTCACTCCTCAGAGCAGCAGAGTCTCTGGCGCAGCCTTGAAAAGTGACCACCACCCACTAATCTTCTCCTCAGCGGAGCCCAGTTTGCCTCAAATTAAAACCTTGACACCCCTTCTCCTGAGACTGCTGTGCTCCAAAAGCGGCGGCTGGTTTTGCAAAGCTTTGCCATCTCTCCTCTCCTTTTCCTTTTTTTTTTTATGCTCTCGTTCTCTCTCACTGTTCCTCTTGTTCTGAATCATTCGTCTTGATTATATGGTATCATGGGCCCCCTGCTCACTGTCATTACTCATTCACTCCTAAATGATTATGTAGTAGTGGAACAGCCCAGTGTTAGTGCAGTAAACTGCTGCCTGCTCTCCTCTAAGAACAGGCTGACTAACTCCCGGGGAGAAAAAAAAAGGTAGAGAAAGCACTGACCTGGGATGGCTTCTCCTTTACATTTGATGAGATGAAGAGTATGATTACATCTCAGAGAATGGGCAGGTTGGACCTGGAGAGCTTTGATATCGTGAGGCTGCAGTGGCACTTAATGAGAGCGATAGGCTGAGTTTAACTGCATGGAAATATGGCATAAGGCCACTTGAAGATGAGCTGCTTGTTTGTTGAGTGTGTTCGATGGACTCTTGTGCTGTACTACATTATTCCAAACAGCAGAGAAGCTGCAAGGCTCTCATGCACAATGACTTACTATTACTATTTCTTCACTTGGCCTGACATGCAGTGGGGATATTTGATGTTTCTCAGAAATGGTCTCAAATCCATTTGGATCATTTTGGCAGCAGACTCCGTGGACACACAGGAACACCTACATTCCTGCGTGTCTTATGTCACGATGTGATGTTAAAATTGAGCCACCCTTCTGCACAGGAAAGGAAGAACCTCCAGAGAGCTGGGAAGATTTTTCAGTGGAGACACGCAGCACAAATGTTTGATAGCAGTAAGCCAAGGATAAGCAAATCATCCTGGATTTGGAAATACCTCACATCTATCCCCTGACTTACCTCTAGCTGACGGGAGATAAAGTGTAACGTATTTACAAATGATTGTGGAATATTTGAGCTGTTTGTGCTAAACTTTATCGCTGATTTGTCTCTCCCATCCAAGATAGAATCTAAAAACGGGTCTGGATGCACGACCACAGGAAACTGTGAGGGCAAAGGTCGGCCAGGGCAGGAAATGCATCATGGGATACCGTTGTATCATGTTGCAGAGATGTAGGCAGAGAGGGATGAGAACGAACAAGGGAAAGAGAGGAGGAGAGAGTGGGTGGTCCGGTAGTTTTTCTCTAAGACGTCCAGCACCATAGAAAGGTTACGCTGTAAAAGAACGCATGAAAAAGCAAATTATTTAGATCAGAACTGCATCAGAGTGTCCTGCCACAACCTCACAGGGCCTTCGTTCTGGGGCTTCTGAACTGATTTTCCACTTGTGCAGCGGTGCATTCACATCCTTGCGTCAGCACATAAATGCCTTGTGTGATGTTTCATGTCAGGGGAGTAGCTTGATAACACGGGGCCGCCTCAACAAGGCTGTGAACCCTTCTGGCCTCGCTCTGTACTGAACAAAGAGCCAAACAGATACACACAGGCCCCCCAACACACACGCACACACACACACCGAGTGAAAACAACAGCTTGTCATACCTTTGCACCACAGACCCCCAACTGGGACTTCACTTCACACACACGCTCAACATTTAGTAGCCTAGAGGTGTGTTTGAGTTCTTGTATGCTGCCGTTGAGCAGGGGGATACGAGCTAAACACCGTGAGATCAGCACTTTCTCACATGAAACTCGTTCTACAATGTCTTGTCAACAGCCAACAGAGCTGTGAAATATACAAGACAAAAAATACAAAGGAATCTAGAAATGCAAATTGTGGCTTTTGTCTTTGCTAACACTCTCAGATCTGTCTGTTAGACAGACAGTTAGCTTAGAGGGATTTTCCGGACATATGGCCTCATTTTTGACTTCTTCCGTCCTATTTAAATTGACGTAGACCATTTTCATCTCAGCTTGCCGTTAAGCCGCAAATGCTAATTCAAGGCAATGGCACCAGTAGCAAGCCATCAGTTGCCACTACCAGACTCTGATTAAACACTCCACAGTGCACCCCTCAGTCTAATATGACGACAGTCTAGCGAGGCAAATTTGTTTTTGGTAGAATAACTTCTAAGCTGCCAACTTGCTTCCTGTTTCTACTAAGCCACAAATTAAATAAATTCAGCAGTTGTTTGACTTCCAAAATGATTCTACCAGCATACAAATTCCCCTCAATAGATTACATTTCACATATTAGACTTGCTTTGGGTCCATTTTGGAGTGTGTAGTCGGAGTTTGGTAGTGGCTACTTGTTACTAGGCCCATTGACTTGTGCTAGCATTAGCGTTTGCAGCCAAATGGCAAGCCATCCAAACTCTGTATTACATCAAATGACAAGAAAATGGCCTCTGTCAATTGAAATATTACTGAAGAAGAAGAAAATGAGGCCCAGTGTCAAAAAAGTAAACTATAAATCTGCAGTTGCTAATGTAAGGGAACATGCTTGTTTGGTTGGGACACAAACAAAGATCATTATCACTTTATCTAGAAAAATAAAATGCAAACACTACCAGGCCTGTTAAAATTGTAATTCATATTCCTATATCTGTGAAGATAATCTTATTGTAAATATTTTTTGCACATTGTTTAGCCATACAAGAAAGTGAATAAGTTTGTTGTTTTTTTAATTAAATTACATTTCTAAGAAAGTGTTGTGGAGCAAAGCTGTGTGATGTGTGGGCGTTAGCAGCCCCTAGTGTGCTCCTGACCTCCACTGTATGATGAGAATTCTACAATTTGACTTTCTCAACACCTGCTGCTGGCCTCTGCTTTATATACACATTGACATGTTCTCACACACACACAGTCTCTTTCTCTGTATTATCTCTCATGGGTTTCTTCGGGGCAGGAGGTTTCTTCGAATGGTCTTCAATAACCATAGCAACAAATGACTGCACTCATATTGTTTCATGGCTTTGTTGAGGTGCACCAGAGGAAGCCAGAGCAGAGCTGTGTCTAAGAGTACTGGTATTAGCTGTGTTTCGGTGAGTCATGAAGTGCTACACCTGTTCCCATCTCCGAGGAGGGAACACAGCTGCCCCCGTCTGTCAACACACACACAATTCACAAAACACAATTCTCAAATCCCCTGTAAGCGGGGAGAGCGCTTAAATCAATCTGTAAAACATCTGCCCCATAAACACAACCACAGAACCCACAGTAGCTTTACTTTGCTTTTAGCTGATAGCTCACCCTTGTAATTATTCTGGGTAATGACACTCACAGGCACAGTAACATATCCATTGAGGAATAATGCTTGGTTTAATCGCCAACACACTAGACTTGGTTCCGCTATCACTTCAGGAAGCTCCGGGAGAGCGGAGACGGAAATAGGGAAGGAAGCTTTCGTGTATCCTAAACTTTATCCTCAGGTTACACCTCTTAGAAGCTGCAGCTCGGTAATTAGGGCTCGTTAGACTAACTGGTGATGTGATGTGGAGGAAAAATGCGCTTAACTCCCACATGCAAGTTCTCATTTGCTGAGATATTAAGCACAATCTGAAGGCCAAGCTACTCTAGAGAGCAGAACATGGTCTGTATGCATATGTGTGTGCGTGCGTGTGTGTGTGCGTGCGTGTGTGTGTGTGTGTGTGTGTGTGTGTGTGTGTGTGTGAGAGAGAGAGAGAGAGAGAGAGAGAGCATTTGTGCGTGTATCCATTTCTGTATATCTGTCAGTTACAATATATCAGAACAAGATTCATCATCTAATTATCAGTCACATTCTCTCAACAAGTACCTTGCCTAACATTATAAAGAGAGGCTTGCCATGCCATTCACTTCTCACAAAGGACTTGATGCTCATACAGCAGCCTGTGGCCTTTGATTCTAATTAGTTTTCTCATCCTATTGTGAATAGCAGCATACAGGATGTGTGTTTGTTTTTTTCCTCCTAGCACCACATGCCTCATCCTGGGCTCATGGACATGTCATGATCGAGGGTTTGGACTTTAGATCCAGTTCAGCTTAAAGGGATTCACCAACTTTTTTATTTATTTATTTTTTCCTTCCTCTTGTGTTCCAGACAAGAAGATAGATTCCATTATTTCAACTGTACTTGCAGTAACAAGGAAGAGACGGGCAGAGCTCACTCACCGCTAATTAGCTTAGCTTAAACACTAGCAGTCAATGGGAAGTGCTAGCCTGCCTCTGCTAAATTCATCAGATAAACTTTCCAATAACTCTGAACAGTTCTGTGTGCTTGTTGTGACTTGTTTATTTACCATGTTATGTTCTTTGACTCAGATTAGCACTTTGTGTAATTTTAGAATCAAATACATACTGTAAGTAAACTGCAGGATGCATGTGCACCAGTAAACAGCAAAAGAAGAAAAAGAAGAAATACATAAAGTACTTCATAAAGTGCTAATCTGAGTCTAAAAATAACTTAATGTTGTAAATAAACGTCACAACAAGCACACAGGACTGTTTAGAGTTGTTGGAAGTTTTATCTGACTTTACATGGGCTAACAGTTTCCACTGACTAACAGTGTTTGAGCTAAGCTAATTAGTGGTGGGCGAGGTCTGCCCATCTCTTCCTTGTTACTGCACACACTGTCAAAAGAATAGTATCTATCTTTTTTGCCTGGAACTGGTGAGGGAAGCAAATAAGAGCAAGGGGAAAAAAAGTTGGCATATCCTTTTAAATTAAAATCTCTGTGACACTATTGAATTATCACATTTCATACACAAACATTAAGGGCTCATTTGCACAGCGCACATTTATCGAAAAACATTTATGTCTTGAAATAACAATGTAATTGATAGTTCCTTTTGACTCTTATCGCTCGTTGTTCCCTTCACAGTGAAGGAGGATTGTGCGTCAGATGGCGAGGATGACATGAGCACAGACGCCCTCGTGGAGGAAATGCTCCAGCAGGGAGACACGGCCGTTATCTACCCGGAGGCCCCAGAGGACGAGCCTCAACGCCAGGGCACCCCCGATGCCAGCGTCCATGACGAGAACGGTACACGACGTCACCACACAGCATTCACATCCCATTCATGTCATACAAATGACTGTAAAACCACTTTTATTAGGATCATTATTGTGTGCACGTCCCTCTCCACAAAAACTGTTATGTGCTTTTTGTATTCATTGCTTTAGATTCATTTGTAATTCATTCATATCTTTGCAAGCAGCATGCAAGCATGGGGTAGTGTAACTACACACTCACTGAAACACACACCACTTTTTCCAGCCGAGAGCTCACAGCCACTGAGCGCTCACTATTACTGCACCTTGCCAGTAATTACTCGCCCCCTGGGGATGGTTGTACCTGCTCCCTGTCTCACCTCAGGTGTTAACTCCACCCCATTAACGCCACTCTCCGACATCATTACACACACCGCTATTTGTTAAGTGCAGCGCACAGGGGCCTTGATTGCTCCCGGGGTTTGGCTTTTACCTGCTGCCACAGAGGGGGAAAAAAGAGCGGGAGGAGGGGAGGAAGAGAAACAGCAACACCTGAGTAAATTTGTCACGTATGCGCGAGCTCTGACTCACAGTGAGCTGGGCGATAATGTGTATGCATTCCCATCCCGAGGCCCTCACCTGTCCCGCAGGGGAACTTAATACATCACCTGTTAACGAAGTAATGCTTTACCTGTGTGGGAGCAAGGCAACTGAGACCCTCTGTTAGGCGGCTTGGATCCAGGCAGTTGTTTACCAAGCTCACTTTCCCTTCCATGCGTGGGTGTCTTTGAAAAGGCTTCTAATGCACAATAGGCAATCAAATGATGGAATTTCAGCCGAGTTGAAGCTGTAATCACTGGGCTTTGCTTCAGCAAGAAGCACAAAAGTAATGAATGAAAGATAAAAACCCACTCTTGCATTTGTGTGCTATTTTTTTATTATGACAGGAAGGTGTTACTATGGCTCACTAATCAGCTTTTCTCCATTTGGTTACCTGGGGGCTGTTTACCTGTGGGGGAGGACCTCTCAGAGATTGGTGAAATAACAGAGGAGTGTTACTGCGCAGGCCTTGTGTAACATCAAAGAGCCCCCCGCTCACCATGTGTTTTTCACTCCCTCATCTCCTCCCCTCCTTCACTCCAACATATGTCATTACAATACTCTCCTCTTGTGCTTTTTTCACTTCAGGAACTCCTGACTCCTTCTCTCAGCTGCTTACCTGCCCGTACTGCGCACGTGGCTACAAGCGTTACAGCTCCCTGAAGGAGCACATCAAGTACCGGCACGAGAAGACCGAAGAGAGCTTCAACTGTCCAGAGTGCAGCTACAGCTTCGCATACCGCGCTCAGCTGGAGAGGCATATGACGGTCCACAAGAGCGGACGGGATCAGGTAAAAACAGACAGACCCGACTAGTCAAGACTGGATACTGATAAGACACAATCTGCTGGGACTTAAAAATTTCGTATCTCTATTTTGTATGTTTGAATTTGCTTGTATAGTTTTAGATGGAAGCAAAAATGCAGTCTTTATCAAACTTTCCTTACCTGGATTACAATTCTTTATGAAGCTAGGTGGTTAGTGAATCCTGCAAACCTCTTTAATGTGCATATTACAGCTCTGGTAATATAATAACAAAGAACATTTCACAAAACTGACTGAAACCAGGTAGTCAAAAACTAAAACTGAAATTTAAACTTATGTATATATGTGTATTTAAGTTAAAGATATACTCTGCTTCTGTTTAATATTCTAATATTTACATGTGTCAGTCTCCACTTGACATTTTCTTCATCAGAATCTCAGTGCGGCTAGATTAGGTGTGATTGGTTTTAGTGGCATACTACTAAAGTAGAGCTGCAGTAATTCTGCACTGACAAAGTGATTCTTAATTATGCAAACCTACGTAGCTTCGTCCTGTCTCTTCAGCAGCTCGCCTCCAAACATGATAAATAAACATGAGCTTTTGCCCCCGATTGATTAATGACACTGTGACATGAATTAGAAGCAGTTCAAAGGTTGTATTTTCATTGTGTATCTCACTCAATGACCCCTCTCCCCTCGTCTGACAGAGACACATCACACAGTCGGGAGGCAATCGTAAATTCAAGTGCACTGAATGTGGCAAAGCATTTAAATACAAGCATCATCTGAAGGAGCACCTACGCATCCACAGCGGTGAGTGGACAACCCTTGTCACCATGGCAGCACTCTGTGTGCGTGTGTGTGTGTGCGCACATGAGAATGTCTGACGCGCACAACTTTGCCGTGATTCTCAGCTGGCCACAGATGTTTTGATGTCCATTGAGGCAATATTTATGTTTGAGCCAATTCCCTGTATTTAGATATCCTTCATCGTGTTTCAATCCATTGTGTGCTCTTCCTTAATGTGCCATAATTGTGTTTCTTTTGGCATTATGGGACAGCAATTAGAGAGGGGCATTTCCCAGTGGTACCATTACATCAGCGTTTAAGCATCATTGAAATGCATTAGAGCTTTTTCCTGCCATACTGCTCATAGCCTAGCTTGCTCATTTAGCTTCATTCACTAATGGAAATCTCCCCCCACCCCTCCCCTGTTGTCTATCTCTCTCTCTGTTGTACACATTGTGGTTTTATTCAGGAGAGAAACCCTATGAGTGCTCCAACTGCAAGAAGCGGTTCTCCCACTCGGGCTCATACAGCTCCCACATCAGCAGTAAGAAGTGCATTAGCGTCATCTCAGTTAACGGCAGACCACGCTTGGGGAACTCCAAAACCCAGAGCCAGGGTCCATCACCAGTGCTGCCCACACCACCCTCAGTCCTGCGCACACAGATTAGAGAGAAGCTGGAGCACAGCAAGCCCCTGCAGGAGCAGCTGCCCCTCAATCAGATCAAGACTGAGCCTGTGGACTACGAGTACAAGCCGACAGTGATAACATCCCCAACTGTGACCACCATGAACGGTGGGATATTTAATGGAGGCGCTGCAGCCCCTCTGCAGGGCACAGTACAGGCTGTGGTCCTGCCCACTGTGGGACTGGTGTCGCCCATCAGCATCAACCTGGCGGACCTGCAGAATGCTCTCAAAGTGGCAGTGGACGGTAATGTCATTCGCCAGGTGCTGGAAAGCAATGCCAAAGGTCAGGGACAGGGGAACTCCGGGTTAACCACTGCAACTCTCCATGCCCCGCAGCAGCAACTCATCTCAGCCATCAGTCTGCCTATTGTGGGTCAGGATGGAAATGCAAAAATCATTATCAACTACAGTCTGGACCCCAGTCAGGGCCAACTCACAGCCCAAAACCTGAAGAAAGAGCCTGGGCCGAACTCACCAGCTCAGACCACCACTGACACCTTCAAGTCGCAGAAACTCCCAGAAGATCTCACCATCAGAGGCACCAGGCCCACTGAGAGTAAAGAGAAAGAGGAAAAGACCACTAAAACTTGTCTCCTGTGTGATAACTGTCCCGGCGGGCTGGAAACACTTCACGCCCTCAAGCACTGCAAGGCAGATGGCTTTAAGCTGAACGGAGCGGGCCTGGATAAGTCTGAGTCTGCTGTTGCAGCTCTGCTGTCAGAGGGAGGGTTCTGCAACCAGCCCAAAAATCTCTTGTCCCTGCTCAAGGCCTACTTTGCCTTGAATGCAGAGCCCACCAAGGATGAGCTGGCCAAGATCTCCGACTCAGTCAGCCTGCCAGTCCACGTGGTTAAAAAGTGGTTTGACAAAATGCAGGAGGGTCAAATATCACTGGGTGCTCCAACACCTCCCTCAGAGGAAGAGGACACCTGTGAAGCAAACAGTGTGGTGTCTCTGGTTCCAGGGAAAGACAAGGCCAATATGAGTCCATCATTGACCCAGGATAGCCCTACAGAAGCCACCCCAGCAGAGGCCAACGGCACTCACAGCTCCCCAGCCTCCCCCTCACCACTAAACCTGACAGCTGGAGGTCCTGCGCCAGCCCAGAGCACTGAGGGACCCCTAGACCTGTCGCTGCCAAAGCCAGCCAGAGAGGAAGTAGAGAGAGTGGTGGCTAAAAACTGTGTTTACCCCTCCCCTTCCTCTGCCTCTACCAATGCGGATGAACCCCTAAACTTAACTTGCACAAAGAAAGAGGCATCGCCACTCTCAGCCATGGGCACCAGCCCCATTGCACTGTACGCCAGCCAGCCAAGTGCCAAACCTCTCGACATTGTTACCACAATGCAATGCCTAAGGGCACTAGCCACTAACAACAAACAGACTATCCTGATCCCACAGCTGGCTTACACTTATACCACTACAGCAAACAGCCCTGCAGGGACCGAGACACAAGAAACCATCCACCTCAACGGAGTGAAGGTGTGCCACCGTTCATGTCCCACAATTTAGTAACAGCTGAAATATGCTTATTAGCTTTCTTTTAGTAAGTGAGATGAGAAGATTTTTACCATTCTGATATCTGTATGCTAAACATCAAGCTACGGCTAGCAGCTAGCTAGCCTAGCTCTGTTTAAAGGTTACCAAATCCAGCACCAGTGACCATGCTGTAATCAGCTTGTTTGTTTAATTTATAACCAAACCAAAGTGTTAAAACAACATGTACTGGTTTTGTACCTGTACATAAAAAGTTGTGTGCTGGACTGTTTTGTCACTGGGATTTGAGCAGGTTTTCAGAAGGTCAGTTGTTCAATCCCCAACTCACCTACTCTGCATATCAAGTGTCCTTGGGAAAGATACAAAACTTGCCTCCAGTCATGCTCCATCAGTGTTTAAGAGTGTATGTGTGTGTTCCTGATGAGCCGGTTGGCAAATGCAACACGGAAGCCTTTTCCATTATTGTATTGATGAGGTGTATTTGTGAATGGGAGTGCAAATAGTTGAATGCTAACTTGTTTTGTAAAAGCGCTGTAAGTGGTCAAAAGACTCGAAAAGTGCTATATAAATAGTCCATTTACCATTTATAGTCACTGCACAGATGTAAGAGTGGTGTTTCTCTAACTCTTGCCAAGAAAGCTCATAAGCGTATTTCCCATGTCAAGCTATTACTTTAATTCATCCTGATAGACCTCCTGAGTGACTGTGGTGCCTGCTGTATACAAGGGAGGAAGTTATTTTTAAACTGCCACACCTTTTATCATCTTCCTTGCAATGTCAGATTTAGTTTTTTTTTCCTACAGTTTTATTAGAGGTCAGCCACATCAAACAGGTTTGACTGAAATTGCTTTTGTGCGCTACAAGAGAGGATTCTGTTTTAAATCTGTTAGCCACTTTGAAAAGCAAGAAATCAAGTTAGACTTTTTGTCTCTGGAACAATCGCTCAAATCCTTCTGTCCAGATCATTACTTCTTATTGTTTCAAACCACCACAACATGATAGATAATCTGAAAGCATCCAAAATCTAATCAATAAGTCATATATAGAAATGTCAAAATTCAGTGCTTTATAAAAATGATAGCCCTTAATAGTGCTTCATTGTGCAGACACCCAATGGCGTCATAATGATGAATGTAGATCTCCTCTCTGGGTTTTTGAGTGATCTTCCTCGGCTGTCACCAAGAGGACATGAGGCTGCACTTTACTGCAGAGCTCCTATTGATCTGCAGGAATCTGTTTAAACGGCACACCTCTGCCTGCCTCATTGATTTATTGTTGTTGTATTATACTTTCGTGTTAAGTGGATTGGTATAGACCTGCCTTGTAAAAAAAAAAAAAAAAGCCCTGTGTATATGTCTTCTCCTTAATATTGCCTCACATCCTCTTCCAGTGCATCAGTGGATGACTTGTATCAGCCCAAGGACAGTAGGAAAACTGTAGGTGTAATAAGAAAGGGAAAGTGTGGTTGTGTTTTTGATTATTTGGAAAGATTTTAATTTCACCCCAAGAGAAAGCTATGAGTAGCAAGTGACACAGCATCATTTCCTGCAGTGCACACACACAAGTTGACCACTTGTACTGGTATTTTTCTGAGTCATTCATTGTCCATTTGCTGAAAAGAACATTGCAAAACTTCAGTTTGATTGCATCTATGGTTTCTCATGTTCTCCAGGAAGAGAAGCAGGAGACAGGCTCAGAGGGCGTGTCCACAGTGGACGAGCAGAACGACTCGGACTCGGGCCCTCAGAGGAAGAAGATGAAGAAGACGGACAGTGGCATGTATGCCTGCGACCTGTGTGACAAGATCTTCCAGAAGAGCAGCTCGCTGCTGAGACACAAATACGAACACACAGGTGAATACTCTCATGTGCTTTCCGTGCTGACACACGAACACAGCCAAGAATCACAGACGGACTCACCATCACTCACTGTTGGGTCCTGGGAAAGATGAGTCAGAGTGCGAGCAAAAGGGGATTTTGAGCTGCAGCGTAAGAAAGGGTGGACACCTCCATTCCAGCAGGTATTACTCAACATGCACAGAAGAGGTCTGAGACTTTCTTTCCGCCAACTCCCTACCTCTGCGCTGCCAGCTTCTCATGTGAAGCACCAAATGTTGCAAGAAGCGAGCTCTGGTAGTGATTTGGAATGCTTGAAGATGGTGATTTCATGGCCAAGTGCAGGTCAACGCTCTCAGAGGCGTTTTAGTTTTTTCTCTTTTTTTTTTTTTCTTTATAGCTCTGATACCTGGCGTGCAACTGTAGTCTTCATCTCCAAATGACCTCATCCTAGGTTAAACTAGCTGTTCCCCGCCTGGATAAACTTTCCTTGAAGGTTTCAGGCACAATTGTTGTGATTTTGTTGTACTGTTTTGAAATGTTTTCCTTGGATACGTTCATGATAGATACTGTTATAGGCAACTCCGTCTCACGCAACAGTGATGAGGGGTTTTACTGCAATTGCACTACACTAGTCATTGTTTTCCTCCATGTCTGTGTTATTTTCATTTTTCTTGTGATTTTCGTGGTGATACATTATTTTCTCTCTCTCTGCAGGGAAGCGACCCCACGAGTGTGGCATCTGCAGCAAGGCCTTCAAACACAAACACCACTTGATTGAACACATGCGGCTCCACTCGGGGGAGAAGCCGTACCAGTGCGACAAGTGCGGCAAGCGCTTCTCCCACTCGGGCTCCTACTCGCAGCACATGAACCACCGTTACTCCTACTGCAAGAAGGAGACGCAGAGCCAAGGCGGAGGCCGCGAGAGCCCCGAGGAGGATGTGGAGACCCAGGTCGAGATGGAGGCCCTGAGCCGGGTGCAGAGGCGGCACCTGGCCCCCTCCCAGCTGGACTTGGACGAGCGAGGCAGCAGCACCAGAGAGGATGAGGAGAGCGAGGAAGAGGAGGAGGAGGAGGAGGAAGGTGCGGTGGACATGGATGACATCCAAGTGGTGCAGATAGGTGATGAAGGAGGGGATGAGGAGGAGGATGAAGAGAGGAATGAGGAAGAGATAGAGAGAGTATCGGTGGCGGAAGGTGGAGAGAAGGAGAAGACAGAAATAGAGGGCAAAGAGCAAGAAGAGGAGGCTGACACAAGGCAGGAGGAGGTCATTCAGGAAGGGGAGGAAGTCAGGATGGAGGAAGAGGAGGCGATGGATACAGAGGAAGGGGTGACGGAAGAAGGGAAAGCAGAGGAGGAGGTCACAGAGGAGAGTGGACACGAAATAAACAGGAATGCGGTTTCTGAAGACTAGAACCAGACGCTGCAGGAGAAAGGAGATATTGACTAAAAGAGGAATCAGACTCCTCCATGAGACACAATCAGATTCTTCCTCTCCCCGAGCAGAGGAAGAACACCGGAGATGATGTCTGGTCACTCGACAGTTTGTTTCAGTTCACTACTGTGCAGAAATCCAGGTGTGCCTGAAAAATACTAGTGACTTTTCCACAGGAGAATGATTTCTCACTGTTAGAAAAATCCATTTGTAAAGAAAAGGATGAAGACGAACAAAAATTTTAACAAACGAAGGAAATGCATTATACAGACTTTGGAAGCTAGAGCCGACACGTTTTAGGTAATGTTTTATTACTAAAACACCTTGGGTCGTTTCTTTTTATCAGTGTTACTAATTTTATCACTCATATTTTAACCTTTAAAAGCTGTACAGTTGGGAGATATTTCTATACCTTTTTATTGCCAATGAACAAAAAAGTCAGTATTTTATTAAGTTGGAAGGAAAATAAGAATAATCCTGTGCACTACAAGTGGCTTGGTTTACCTATGGATTGAGCAGTTGAGTTGTGTTGTCTACCCTTCAGTATTACCGCACTAGATGTACCATGCCATCACGCTAGCAGATGTTAGCATAACATGTCTTTCAGATGTTCTTTGGATTGGATTGTGAGCCTTAAGAAGAAAAAACAATGGGGAGCAGACAGATCTTTAAAGTCATTTAGTTCCATTTAGACACAGTGGTGTTAAAGTTTCTTCAAAAATCAGTGTTTTATAGGGTCAGTTTAATTTTTTGGGAAATATTTTTGTTTCTATTCTTGATGAGAGTTATGAGAAAGTCAACCAAATCTTGTCTGTCTGTTAAATATACAACCAGTGGCAGTTTAGCTTAACTTAACTGAGCAAGAAGATCACAACAGGGGGAAATGGCTGCTATATTTAAAGCGCTAAAGCTAGCAATTATTTCCTGCTTATCTGCTGCTCCACACTCCGGTCCAGAAGTTTGTGGTAACGCATGCCAGACTATTTCTGACTTCCAGACAGCGCTAGACTAGCTGTTTCCCCTCCTAGTATTTGTTGCTAAACCGAGCTAACCGTCTCCTGGCTGTAGCATCATGTAAGAGTGGAATCGATCTTCTAATTTAACTCTTGGCAAGAAAGCAAGTAAGCTAAATTTTCCCAAAACGTTGAGCTATCGCTTTAAATGTTCAGAGTGAGCAGAAAGGGGACGTAGAAAACAGTCTGACCCTCCTGATACATACCCTCTACTCCGAGCCATATGCAAAAAAACAAAAATCAAACTAAAACAAGATGCATATCAGAAGTGCCATTGAGTATTGCTGTTGAAGCTTAGCAGCTATGATCAGGTATTGCCGGGTCCCAGATCAACCAATAAGCCGGATTACTGTTGACTTTAGCTCGCCACCACACCTGATAAAGTAGAATTTAGCCTACCACTTATTCATGTATCATAGATTTTAGATAGGTTGCTTTTATTTCTAATCCAAACAGCTAAAGGAAATGACGATGCACATGTTTTCTAATGGATGATGATGAAGTATGATTTCTAATTGTTAACTGTGTCCCGCCTTTTCAAAGCTTATTCAGTGCACTTGTTTAACACACCATGAAACTCTCAGATGTCTCTTCAGGTAACAAAATGTAGGCAAATATGAATCCCAGGAGTTTAATTCAACAATGTTTTTACCTTTCAGTATTATTTTTTGTCTCTTATGTTGTTGTATATTCTGTTTCAGTGTGTGTACTGTATGTTTTCAGCAATGGCAGTATTATCCCCACCCGAAGGAGATGGGTATGTCTGTTTAGTCATAGAGAACTTTTATATTTATGTGTCTTATTTTTTATATTTCTTTGTGGTTATTTATTACACTATGTAGTGTACAATACTGTAGTTTGTATTAATACGATAATATATTTTAGTATGGAAAAAAGATTCAAAGGCAAATAACTACAAGCCTGGAAAAATGAGACTCCAGAATACTGAAGTATGTTTTTCGAACAAACAAGATGATGTTTTTCCATGGGAAAAAAGAAACTCGCACCCTGCAAGCCTGAAAATTGGAACCTGTGACCTCTCTGCATCCATTCTCATGTTAGTTTAGTTTTCTTTCCCCTCTCTAATATGAAGCTACTGAACTTTTGAAAACTAATGGTATGTCTAATAGCATGAGTGTGTGCTGTTTAATCGAAGGATTATCCTTAACCACACAAACTGTCCTTTTTGCCAAGCCAAAATAATATTGACATATGTTCTTATTTTTTATTTGTGCCAATTTGTTACTTTATGTCAGTGTCCAAACCACACCCACTTTTATATGGCCCTCCCCTTTTAACACCCTCATCGTTTTTTATAGTGATTGTTTTTGTTTTTTTTCTTTTTTGTTCATTTTTTTATGACTCCCCATCTCACAATAAAATACATCAGTTACAAGCTGCTGGCTTTGTTATGATATTTTTATTGAGAGATTCTAATTACACAATATTAAAATGTTGCCTGCACTCCCACATTTAACAACGAAATTCCTGTAAGGGACTAATAAAAACAAGTACAAAGAAATTAAAAAATATTTCAAACAAAATCTAAATATTGAACCCCAATGATCTGTATGACAAACTTAACACTGTTTTACCAGCTTCATTCCACATAACTTTTTATTTTTATTTTAGGAGTTCATTTGTTTGGAGTCTCAGAAAGACCAACTTTAAAATCTGAGTAAAAATGTGTTAAAGCAATTCAACAGGGAGTTGAAGAAATACGCCAACTTTTTCTTTTTTTTTTTTGTTATTTGCCTTCCTTCTAAGTTCCAGATAAGAAACTAGATACTGTTCTTTCAACTGTGTGTGCAGTAACAAGGGAGAGACGTGCATAGCCCGCCCATCGCTAATTAGCTTAGCTCAAATACTGGTAGTCAATGGGAAGTGCTAGCCTCTACCTAAAGTCATCAGATAAACAGTCCTGTGCGCTTGTTGTGACATGTTTAGTTATCACATTATGTTACTTTTTGACTCAGATTAGCACCTTGTGAGTTTTCATATTATTTTTTTCTTCTGTGGCTGTTTACTGGCACGAATGTGCCCTGGGGTTTACCTCCAATATATATTTAATTCAGTATATACATAAACTGCTGCCTGAGCACAAACAGCACAGAGGACAGTTTAGAGATGTAAAAAGGTTTATCTGATGGCTTAAGGCAGAAGCAGGCTAGCACTTCCCATTGACTACCAGTGTTTGAGCTAAGCTAATTAGCGGTTGACAAGCTCTTCCTTTTTACTGCACGCACAGTCGAAAGAATGGGATCTATCTTTCTGTCTGGAACTTGGGAGAGAGGTAAATAACAAAAAGAAAAAAAAGTTGGCGTATCCCATTAAACCTCCATAGGCTCCAGAAGTGACTTCAAACATACTAAATGTCACTTAGCAAGATATCATACTGTAGATGTCTTTTCAAATTACTTTCTGATGAATTAAAGGTAGGCCTATGTATGTTTGTTCAAGCGTAGCCCTCACATAAAAAATAAGATTTTTTCTAATAATTGCTTTATTTAAACTCTCACAAAATCTGCACTCATGTTTATGGCCAAAGGTTATAACCCTTATAATTTCCTTCATTTGGTTGGGTGATAAAATGAGAAGACAAGACAAGTGAGGCCTGTTAGGCTTCAATCAATGGTGAAGTAAAGAAGATTAAAAGAAACAGCATCACACTTTACTGCTTCTTTGCTCTACGAATAAATGCAGGCCATTCTAAATGTGAAGCTATATTCAGCTGCTGATTGGCTAAGCTAAAGACTGGAAACAGGGGGAGAGACTCCAGGAAGTGACTGCGCCTGGCCAAGAACTAGTCTGACATGAAACCTCTATAAATCATTTTTATTTGTGGACAGTTCCAGGCGAGCTGTTTCCGGCAGCTGGTTAGCTAAGCTAGCTGCTGAGCCGGTGAGCGAAGCTGACCAGCCGCTGGCTGTAGATTCTTACTAAGCTTGCAAGGTAAATCAACCTTCTGATTTAACTCTTTTTGATAAAGCGAATAAGCATATAAGCTTAACTTCTTTTCTCTAAATATCCAGCCACTCTTTTAATTCAGGTCTATTATTTGAATATATAAATTGAAGGACCTGCACAAACCCCTCAGTGATAGGTCATTACCCCTCTCTCGGTTCAGTCTGCCTGTGAGCAGCCCAGCCCAAGGTCGACCCTATTGATCCAGATCAGGTTTCCAGGAGGGTCGTCGCCCCTCCTGTCCCCCTCACCCGCAGCCCCTCCACCAGCATGAATTAGTAATGGAATGGACTAAAAATCTATAGTCCGTTGAGGAGTTGAAAATGATACAATAGCTGGTGAACATATTTGATAGTTCTGTGTGTGTGTGTGTGTGTTCATCTTCCCAGAAGCACGGTCTCATTTTCCTTCCAAAGGAGGGTTTTAGGGGCATTTTCAGAAAAGTCCGTAAGTCTCGAGAAGGTGGGCTGCTGTGTCTTTGTTTGAGGGGAAAGCAGGTGGAGTGGGATGGGATTCAACCTGCCACAGCCTCTCTTTGTCTGTGGATGGAGTGGGAGCATTCAATGCGATTGTGCTACTGCAACTACAACTTGGAGCAGAGTGTGTTTATATGTGTGTTAGGGGAGAGTGTGACGGAGAAGCTTTGACCCTGCCATCATGTTAAACGAGTCCCCAGAGACACTCAGAAGAGGGGGTTGGTGGTGGAATAATGCTTTATAGGACAGTTCACGCAATAACATTAGTGTCTTGAACGGTTCCAATAGCATCTTGTAATTGTGCCTATTATAACTGTCTTCAACAGTGTTCACAGCAGCGCTGCGGCACCGCTCTGAAACTCCAAAAAGGTCAAAGCGTGTGTAGCCTGTGGCTGCATGTTCAGGATGCGGGGCCGTTTTACAGGCTTTCACTCCAATCCAGGACTTAAAGCTAAGATATTGCCATATGTTCTGCTGGGCTCAGCATTTCAAAGGAAAATTGAAAAGCTATAACTGCTAAGAGGATATGGAGTGCTCTTGCCAATAATGGTGCACAGGCCTGATGAAGTATCATGGCTGCCGGGGCTCTGACACAGAGCCAAACCCAGGGGGCTGAAGCTCCCCGGGGAAATTTAGAGAAAAGCCGGGAGGAGGAGGAGGAAAGAAAAGCCTGCGCTCAGGAAATAGCAGTCACTTAAATATCATGTTCATTTACTCAACCACTAAATAGCAGAACGTACACAGAGACATTGTGTGTGTAACTGTGTGTATATGTGTAAGGGGGGAGGTTAATACGCCACTTCATGTGACAAATTGCTGTTTTAGAACTCCATTTTTTAACACAGTGGTCAGCGTAGGCTCATACGTAACTGAGAATCAATTTTTTTCACCTACAACCCGTGAGACGCACAGGAAGACATGATGAATATATGGCTGATCTTTACACACCAACAAAACTACTATGTATTTAAGTCACAATAAAAACTTCCAGATACATTTTGCAACTTATTCTCAACAGCAAAATCATTTTTACTGTTGTTTTGACAGTAAAGTTCCATATATGGTGTATGGTATGACTTACACTTGTATATATGAACACATACACCTTTATCAACAGTGTTGAAAATGAAAAATGGAATGAATTGGTTATTCTTGTATATTTGTGGACTTTTAAATAATCTGATTTCTTATTGATTTGATAATAATTCAAGCATCCACAGATTAGTGAGAAAGTGGAGCAATGTGATTCACATTGCTCAGCGCATTCACAAGACTAACATGACCCAACATTACATTACACATAGTAAAGTCTAACATAGCATATTACAAGTGTACATCATGTTCCATGTGATGATTTTGCTTTGGTATGTAACAAAATATAGCATCACGTAAAAAGAGTAACAAAATATAATCTATAAAAGCATAATATAACCGTACATGTTACGTTTTATATTACCATGTGTTACTGTTTTCACATATACTCAATCTATTAGGCACTTGTCTGTGGATTTCACTTGACCAGAGTAACAAATGTGGGTGGGAGCGTTGCACCAGTCCAAATCAGTATGTGATATATCTGTGGAATGTTGGTCTACTCCTTTTTAATGGCTGTGTGAATTTGCTGGATATCAACAGGAACTGTGCACAGATCATTACAACTCTGGGCCGTGCATGTCATACTGCAACATGAGGCAATGGGGTGGATGAATGGCATGATGGGCACCGTAGCCACACGCTGCCATCTGCCTGGTACAGTGAAAACCCAGGATCCATCTTTGAAGAGAACATTTCGTCAGCATGCCTGATGCCATCATAGCGAGCATTTGGCCACTTGAGTTGGTCGTGACGACGACGAACTGCAATCAGGTCAAACACTGATGAGGACAACAGACATGAAGACAATTAATGCAGAAATGTTTTGGTTATGAAAACCAATTGTTGCTTTAGCCAATGCAGGATGAGGAGGTTCTGGGCTGCGGTAGTGCAGCCGGTCGATACACTTCCAGATTCTTAGAAACGACACTGGAGACGGCTTATGTTGAAACAAATAGAACAATTCATGGGAAACAACTCTGGTGGACAATCCTGCTGCTGGCGTGCCAATGTATGCGTGTCCCCTCAAAACTGTCAAAATCTGCAGCCTTTGTGTGCAACACTGCACACTTTATATTGACCTTTTATTGTGAGCAGCTCAAGCCCAACATGTACAAATCCCATGTCGTTTGATCAGCATCTTGATATGTCACATCCAGGTGGATGGATTATTTTAGCAAAGAAGAGCTCAGTAACAGCTCTCGACAAATTTGTGAACAAGAATTTAGAAAAAAAGCCCTTTTGGGTGCACAGAAATAGAAAATCTTCAATTTTGAATGCTAACTTGTGAAAGCTGGGAGAAAAAGCCAAAATGTTTCATTTATTCTTCTGTTCAGTGTGTTAACACATGTTACATATCTGGCTTGTTTTAGGGCAAATTGCACTAAAATCAGATTTTTTTGAACAGCGCCTCCTCACGTCACGATGCTGTTGCTTGTTGGTTTCACGTCATCTGCACACAAAAATGCACACATACACAAAACACAAATTTGTGTCCAACTGCAGCGGACAAATGACTCCAGGGTCAACAATCGGAGAGGTCAGTATGAGAACATGTTTGTGTATTTGCGTGTGCGCGCAGCAAAAGGTTGATTGGATTGTCATTGTGCTGTATTTAGCTCATACCTTAAACATCTCCCCGGAGAATTACCCTTCAGCTACAGTAATATGAAACCAATCGTTAACCATGTTGACATCCACTCAGGTTTAAGGTGTCCTTGTTTTGCAAGGAGTCATTATCCTGAATCCTGGTCACCTTTTACCAGTTGCAGAAAAAAGCCTCACTTCTCCCTAATGTGCACACACACACACACACACACACTAGAACACACATCTTTCTTCCCTTGCAGCTGAATCCTATTACAGTGTTTCTCAGAGATAAGCCCTAGTGAAATCTATCTATAAATGAAATTTATGCATCATCGTTTAAGCTTGTAATTGCTTAGAGACTCAATTCATTTTATTAGACAGCATATCTTCTCTATTGCTGCAGTGAATGTGTTAGAAACTGTGATTTTGTCCTCTTTTGTGCAGTTTTGGTTGCTTTGTAATGAGGACAATGAGTTAATAGTTTTACATGCAGACATTCTCTCACTTTTACCCACACATACACACGCGCGCGCACACCACATACACATGTATTTAGTATTAATGTTCTGGCAGTTTCATGCTTTCTTTTCAGGGTGAGGTTCAGGGCTGACTTTCACCACTTCCCCTCCTCGTTAC
>JAQFJA010000013.1:20518165-20533730 GCA_029874485.1 Naso brachycentron
ACATGGTGCAAACCAGGCAGAGTTTGCAGGTACGGCCGGCCCTCCCACACTGCTGGGACAACACGGAGTGGTTCTCAGTCATGACTAGAATAACAAGGAGCTGCGCAGAATTCAATTAAATGGTCTGCTCTTTGAAAAGCTACCACCCACCTGCCTGCACACAAACATATGCACACTGCACTATGTTGGAAGTAACACACACCCAACTACCCACTCTTGTATGCTTTGGTCCTCCCACACACACGGGAAAGCATACATGAACACACGTGCAAATATTCATTTCTTCTCTCTCCCATGTCTCCACTGTGTGTGTGTGTGTGTGTGTGTGCATGTGTGTGTGCTTTGTAATCCCATTTTCCCGTCCTCCTCAGAGAAGCCTGGACCTTCAAATGTCTACTCCAAAGCTGCCACCTGATTGGCTGCTGGAGGTCAGTGGATAAGCCAATAAAAAGGCGTGACATCTCTTTACACTCCTTTAAATGTTCACCTTTTTGTCCTCTCAGGGCCCATGTGCTGTAAGGACTGTATGTCACTGTCTTTGAGTCATTCACTGAGTGATGTCTTCTGAATGAGACAAAAGTCTTCTCTGTTGTAACGACACAAATATTCTCCTTCTCCTGGTTATTCTTATTTGTGGTCACTGGAGAGGAAAAGATGCTGTTTCCGCTTGCAGACAGACATTGAGTCGAGCCCTCCATGTGACTTCCTCATGAGTTTCGGATGAAAATCAGATGAAAACAGCTTTACTTCCTCTTTTCAATGTCAACACTCAGTTCATCAGACATCTTCCTCCTTCTCAGCTGTTGGCTCAGAGGAAAGCAGCTATTCTGAAAAATAGACAGTCTTCCAAAAGCCTGTTAGAGCCAAATCATAATTCTGAGACAAAGAGCCAGATGGTTTAATTAAACGTCAGTTATTAAAAGGTTTAACATTTGCCGTTTGAAGCAGCAAACTTTGTTTGGAAGTCAACACCAGGTCAGAACATCCCAGCTGACCAATCACAGCGCGATGTGGTTGTGACTGTTGCATTGTTGATTTTGGAAATTTACAGAACTGGTTGGAGACAGCTGCTCCTAATCTAATGTCAGAAAGGTGGAGGTGGTTTCCAAAACTATCAAGAAGCACTCTGACAGCTTAAGCACTGACCTGCAGAACTGCTAGAAAGTGAATTGACTCTTGTTAATTAAACCAATCAGAAACCAGCTTTTTGCTCAGAGAATCAGGTTGAAATATTCTCAAGATATACAGTCTTTAAATAAGTGAAGCCTAAAGCTCCTCTGAGGAACTTTCATTTGGTGATATTGTATCAGCCCGTGTGAACAAAAGCAGTGCTACTTATTTGTTTTGAAAGAGAGTGAAAGAAACATGCTGCTTATTTGCACAATAACAGTTCGGCCAAATTATTGGTAACACTTTACTTAAAGCATCCGTCTACAATGCATGACAAACATATTTATAATGCATTATAATTTGCCTATAGTGCTGTGTAATCATAGTTATAAGCAAGACCAAGGTTAACCTTTACCCTAACCATAACCACACATAATGCATTGTAACTGTTCATAATGCCTCATAATGTTATAAATCTTCATTATGTGTTATAAAGCATTAGAGAGACAGGCTTCATAAAGTGTTACCCAAGTATCTAAAAAATAACTGTAACACTTTCTATGAAGCATGTCTCTATATTGCATTATAACACATTATGAACATATATAACACATGATAATGAATTATGAACACACTTATAATGTGTTATATGTGGTTACGGTTAGGGTTAACTTTAACCTTGCTTATGACTATGATCATACAGCACTGTGGGCTCATTACAACACATCATAAGAATGTTCTTAATGCATTATAGATGGATGCTTTAAGTAAAGTGGTACCAAAAAATCCTCTTGCTTCCAACCACAGATGGTCAAAAACAAACGGAGCGGACTGATGATTCTTGTAAACAACAAATCGTCTCTCCTGGTCTGTGTGCTGTAAAGCATTTCATCGCTTTTTCCGCTGACTGTGCGGACCGGGCAAAGGTTTTGTAAATGACAGGGTAGTAATGTCCAATCTCCTCGCCAATGGTCTCATTTGCCAGTGTAGGCATTAATATAAAATCTAGACTGCTTCATGAACAGTTAAAAACTCACAGAGTATAAGAATATAATAGAAAAAATGAATTAAACATGACTTAAAACATTTGGATCAGTATAAGTTTTCATAGAACTTTCAGAGTCTTCACAAAGGTCTGGAGTGTAGGTGGCTGCTCGGGTGGATGACCTCAGTTTTTCTTAAACCATTGCTACAACAGACAGACATACAAACACATACAGGAAGGCGGCTGTGAGTCACTCAGCACCCAACAGCTGAACAGAGATTAACCAGCTCTCAGCCCTCTCACGTTCAGGTCGCCTCGCCGCTGAGAGCTTTGCTTTCCGCCTGTATCTTTTACACTTTTTCAGCAGCCCCCCTCCATCATCCCTTGTTCCTATTAGAAATTTGTCCACTACCTCCGTCCCGCTGTGCTCAACCTTTGGTCCCTCCCCAGGTTTACCCTCCCTGGTACGGATGACCTTTAACCTTGGCCTTTTTCTGACTCCGCTGGGAGGTGTCGGTGTGTGTGCATGTTTGATGTGAGCAGAGGTTTAAAGAGGGGAATTTCTGTGCTTTGGCAACCCTGGTCATTGCTACACTACCACTCCTTTTTACCAATGCTTGAGCTCCTGTCCTCCATCGACACATACACCCAGCTCACTCCCTCAGACTTTGTCCATTCACTCCCCTTCTCCTCCTCACACACATTTCACCCTCAAATATGTGGATTTCCTGCCTCTCCGCCAGCTTATCGAGCCGAGAGGCTTGGACGGCACCTGTTGCTTCAAATCCAGCGATTATCAACAGTTTTGGTCTTCCTCCTCTCTGCTGACAGCAGAGACTCACAGTTCTTGCTGAAGTGCTGTTGTGTCTAAGGCTTCAGAGGCTCCAGAGTTTTTTACATAACCATGTTTTAAATTGCAAATAAGGAGTCTCTGTTTGATAATTAGAGAAAGAAACTGAGCAAGGAGGCTTGTTTGTGCTAATTTAATATCAACACTTTTGGGTGAATAAAAAAAGTCAGAAGCCAAGAGCAACAGTGTGTTTTTGGTTTGATGATAATGCATTTTTATGTGGCTATTAAAAGTGTTTTCTCAGTTCCCCTTAAAGATCGTAAAGTTTTTCACACACAATAGGTGAAATGCACACAGAAGAGCGGTGATTTTAACCACCCCTGATAAACTACAGACATGGTTGGTTGTTTGTCCCGCTACATCAGAAAATGATGCAAGAAAATACAAGTAATGAGGGGCCATTTCAGTTTCAAACAATTGTTTTCTTTCATTCTATCTCAATTTTTTTTGTGTTTAAGGGTCATGTTTTTTGTGTCGGAGCAAGAAAAAGAATAAGAGCAAACTGGCAGCATGAATTTTTGTGTTGTGTTTTAATTGCTGAATGTTGTTTTTTAAAATGATGCACAGGCTGAAGCAGACAGTCAGTGATTAACATAAGATCCCCCGCTGTACGCTGCACCAATGGTGAAAACTAGTGTCTACACTTCCTGTCTCCTAAGTGGGCGGAGTCACAGTTCCAATGCAGACAGGAACCACCATCCCTCCACCTCATCTGAAGGTGTTATAACGTCATGTGAATGGATTGAAGCAGATGGATTTTGCATTGCATGATATTTGTTTGATGTAACTTTTGATTCATGGTTTCATCTATAAGACCATTTAAATGTCCTTTTACGTCCATTGTGAAGCGAGGCGGGAAGCACCAGTTCCTAAATCTCATGAGAATATGTTGCTGAGACAGAGACAGGTCTCAAATAAAGTTAATTTACTCCTGATATGTGTGTCTGAAAAATGTTATTTTTATGTCAGAATGTTGGAGAGATTCGTGTCTTGTGAAAAATGGGTCAAATATATATATATGTGACAACGGGGTGAAAGAGCTGGTCAATCCTATAATCTGTGATCATGTTCATCTCTCCCTTAAGAATAAATGGACTTAAAATAGCTTCTAGTTTCCTAAAGGGGCGGGGCCGTGGCGAAACCCATGTGACACTAATACAGGAAATGAGTGGTTAGTGAGAGGTCTCGCTTTCTGTTGACCATCTCTGGCTGAAGCAACATACTCCCATGATGATAACAATGATTTTTTTGTTTGTTTGTTTGTAGTTTATTGTAGCAGCAATCATTACTGCTCATTAAATGACCCTTTTTGCTGTTGATCCACATTTTCCATCCTGCAAAAGATCTATGATGGATGCCAACAAATAAACTGCAAAGTTGTTAGGACATAATCCTGAGCGGGCTCATCACTACGATCTTCACATTGATTATTGATTTGTGCAGCTTTAAAGAACCCCCAGCTGCAGATAACAGAGAAGGAGCTTCTTTGGTAGGTGGTGTATTATTATTATTTAAAAATACACAAGTTAAGGTGTTGCTACCGTTTCAGTGCTTGCTCTTAAGTTGCATGTCAGTCAGTGTTTTCAAAGCAATTTCAGTTCCGGCTACACTTCCCCCTCCTCTTGGGCAACTTGAAAGTGTTTATTTTAGAAATAATCTGAACATTTCCAGTGATGCACAACATCCTCAAATATACGTGCAAATCTTACTTGGAGACATCATCACCTTGCCCCAGGGATGCCAAAGTGGCTCATCTCACCTCCTGTTCCTGAAGATGAGGCTAAAAGTGCCAAAATTTGAATCATGAGGTTTTCACATATCAGAGGAGAGACACCGTCTCGGCAGGTTACACAGATTCTGACAGTGATATTTGTGTCTAAAAGACACTAAAATTAGAAAATTGTAAGCTAATTCCTATCATCCCTCCAAGTATCGATCATACAGACATGCTCATTTGCTTTTCTTATCATAACCTTTGAAATGACCCAAGAAATGAAGCTCCGAGTCAGAGGAGAGGCGATAGGGGGAAATGAGGGGGAAAGGGGGAGTGGGGGGTGGAGCAGGATGATGAGGAGGGATCCTAATCGGTGCGGGCAGCATCCATTCTCTCCTTCTGTCTCTGTCTGTCCCCATTTCCTCAAGCTCTTTTCATTAAGACACTGGAGGCTTCATTTCTGTGCCCGCGTCCATCAGCACCCGTGACCTTTTGATCCCCACCCGGGCCCCTGTGTGAGGCCTGAGACATGTGTGTTTCCCTTTTGGCTGGGGGCCCACCCCTCCAGGCTGTGTCATGCCTTCTGTCCCCGTCATCATTCACTGGCTGTGTGCTGGGGGACGTTGTGGGCAGCAGGGGATGGAACCAGTACACCGGATTAGCGCAAGTTATCTTGAATAAGACACAGACGAAGACGCACTTTGTCCTCGGCAATGGTGTGTGAGCTAAAAAAAAAAAAAAAAGAGATATCATTAAATCCAAAAGAGCGTGTGTGTGTGTGTGTGTGTGTATGCGTGTGCGTCCTGTGTGTGTAATCCAACCCGTCTCTCCTCATGCCCTCCCTCCCACCTCAGGAAGGAGAACAGGTTGGAGCCCCATCTTTCTGTGCCAGATGGCTCCACATTGACAAATCAATTAGGCTCCACCTCATCACCGGGGGGACTGGGGCTACAAACCTGCCCGCCTCCACCCCCACCACCCTGGGGTCCTCGCTCGACCACTCCATCTCTCCTCGCCTTAATCACCCCCCTGATCCCCAGTAAGCTTTGCCCGGGTAAAGAGGGCGAGGAGGAAAAAAAAAAAAAGAAAGAAAAAAAAAGATAAAACAAAGCGGCTGGCAGCACATGAATCACCTAGCATCAATATGGATGACTTCCATGCTAATGCAGAGGGGGCCGGAGAGGAACAGTGGCAAAAGCCTGAATCTGTGAGTGTGTGTGTGAGAGTGTGTGTGTGTGTTTACAAGCTCAGTCAGAGCAGATTTGCCATGTGCTGAAGAGCCAAGCGTCTAGTTGTTTTTCCTTCCCTGTGTGGAGGTGGGAGAGGAGGAGGAAGATGAAGAGGAGGAGGAGGGTGGACGTTTGGGGAAGTTAATCCAAGGAGAATAAACAGCGCAGCCTGGAGCAGGTATGCATCTGGGTCGCCGAGGAGAGGGTGAATCCATGTTCTTCACTACCCCCTAGTGGAAGAGGAGAGACACAGCAGGGACAAAGACGGAGTCAGACACACTCACAGTGAATCAAAGGCTCTGCCTCTGCAGAGATTTAGGATGAATACTGTTGTTTTTGGACCGGTGAATTGGAGTTTTTATAGCAGGATCTGAAACAAAAATCCATTAAAATGTCAGAGATTTATACAAATGCAAACACAACCAAAAACTAAAGACCATGACACACAGACACAGTTACTATCCCCCCAACTACTCCAGTGAGCCTGTACCAGTGCCAGGTTCATTCACTTTCAGTCATTCAGTTCAGTCAGAAGTCCTGACAAAGTTTGTAAGTGGGTTTGTATGTTTGTAAGTTTGTAATAATGTCACAAATCTTCACCAGGTTTACTGGCAAAGTGATGAGTTACAATAATAGTAACAAACTTAAGTTTAACATCACTATTTATGCACAGCATGCGAAACAAAATGCTTCCAATTAAAGCAAATAATAACTTACAATAAAACTAAGAAAATATTGTAGGCAAGTAAGTATTTGTAGGCAGAAATTTCATTTTTGCATTTTGTTTTTGTTTTAAAGTGTCAACAAGTGTAGAGTTCTTTAAACCTTCAGCCCGACCTCATGCACACTGAACGATGTTTGCACACTGAGTGAGAGTATTTTAATATGCTTTTGACTGACTGTATTGTTTCACAATGCAGTGCACACAGCAAATAAAGAAATTATTGACATCTGGGGAAAAAAAAATATTAACCTGCGATTGAAATGATGCCTCAGCTTCAAACATGTTGAAAACTAAAAATTAACTATTGAATCTTGATTGATTTGTTTACCAGCCCAACGTTACATCAGCAGCAACTTTCAAAAGTTGCAGATTCATTAAAGGCCCTCGGCACTCATCCTGTTTGATTTCCTATGAGCACAGTATATCTTTTATTTTCATTTTTTGTATAATGTTAACTTGCATTCATTTTTCGGATACTCAGGGACTTAACAACAAGTTGTGGAGACATTATCACCTCCTCAGGTTGGTATGATGACATGTTAGTTAACAGCTGCTTATATAAAGTTTCAGCAGACACAGAGCCACGTTGGCGTTCATTCTCATTTGTTTCCATCTAATGAATGTGAGTCATCCTAGTTTTAGCTCCATTTCGGTCTCTACCAACTGTTGAGGGAAACATTTGGTTCTTCAGCTGCTAAAGTTGTTTGTTCACCAGGTAGATGATAACTGTGTCTGCTGAGACGTACTAGTATTACTGAGCTAATGCCACAATGTGGCTGCAAGAGTACATGCTCAATTAAAACTCTAAAAGTAAAAGCACAGAAGCCTTTCAGAAATACCATATGGATTTACATTTGTTTTTCAGACATGTGAACACCTCATCACATATAAGAACCTGTTACCTCGTGTTGTAACACGTGGTAACAGGTGGAAACATGTCTCTGCATGTGAGAGTCATGTTGCACGTGTTAATAAGATGTGGTGTCACATGCAGCACATGTGAAAAACATGTTACCTCAGGTTATTAACATGTGGAGCACAAGAGTTGTCACATTGGAATTAAGGTAACACTTTATTTTGACTATAAGGTGCATGTCAAGATTTTAGAAGGGTCCAGCTGAAGAATCAGACAACATACCACAAACCGCTTCACCTCAGTATAAGACCACCTGATGTCTTTGCCGTAGCTTAACCAAGAAGTCTGGATGCCTAAACCTAAATATCTCATTTTATAAAAACTGTTAATATGTGTGTCACATATAATAACTGCATGAATGTGTTCTGTTAACAGGATATCGACTTTCTACTGCTTTCAGCTGTTTTTCACTTTATTTGGAAAGTCCTAACACGTGTTCTATCAATAGTCTATTGATAGTCAACTATAGATTATTGTCATGTTTTTGATCATATGTTGACATCACACTGAGCTGATAGTCAGTTTAGAAGATGTTGACTGAATGCACGGATAGTTCAATATTGATTAATAACCTGTTGCAACAAAACATACTGACAGTCAACAGACACTTTTGTTAAATATTAACTGACACACTGTTGAAGTGCGACTGAATATCTGCTGATAACCAGCAGAGTGTCAGCAGTCAGACTATCAAAATGAAGTGTGACTGAAATTAACAAAGGCTTCACACTTTACAACACAAAAATGTTCAAAAACCACATGTTGCCCATGTGCTTTCAAAATGTTGCATTCTTCGCATGTGCAAATAACACACGTTTCACATTTTTTCATGTGATCACGTGTGTTTTTGCACATGTAAAATCCATGTGATGTTTCTGCAAGGGAGGCGCCATGCAATTAAAATATCAAAAAGCCAAAGCACTCAGTGCATACGGATTAAACTGGACAGTTATCACTAGATTATTCATATGTTAACATGTAAACTGTTACATAATTTAACTAAAGAGTAGACGTACAGTTTTAAAACAAACCAAAACATTAAAATTGTTGAGTCTAACAACAAAAACAATAAGCTGAAAGACACTAAAATGCACTGAGGCGCTGAAAGGAGCAGCTAATTCTCTGTAGTCTCGTCACTGTGGCTTCCACAGTACACATATTCAAAAACAGTGTGATATAAAGATAAGTGCAGCATTAAAGTTTGTGAAATCTGTGAGTGAAGAATCTTTAAAATGAGAAAAGCAACAAAAAAGAGAGGGAGCGATCTGATTCTGATGGTGCTGGCAAATTTTTCTAAATGTGTCAGGCGCATCACAAGCGCTCCAAGTTAAGGCCTCGAGCTGGCTGATGAAGGAGTGAGCGGAAGGTGGGAGGCAGGTTTTGCGTGTTGGGAGGGGCGGTTGGGTGATGGAGAGATGTGTGGGTGCCCTCCTGGCTCGCCTCAATTTACTCATCCGATCTGGGGGCAGTGACGAGAGAGAAAGAGAGAGCTGATGCTGAAGCCCCTGGGGAGAGATTAGCGCTGACAGCACAACAAAGAAGAATTATGCCACAGGCCCTCAGCTCTTCGACAAATTCAAATGTAATGTATGGCTTTAACTGCGCCAAGGAGGATCAACATAATATATGATCGACCCACTTTGCGGTGCGCTCCGTTGGCAGTGATGTAAAAGCGATTTATGCCTGTAAAAATGTGCAGGCTAATTAAGTAAGACGTTGGCACAGGAGCAAATCCAATGAGCTTATGAGGGAGCTGGCAAAGTAGTGCGGCCCTCCCTCTGAAAGGTCTACCTGCAGCGAGGGGAAGAAAACTTCTACTCGACTTCACATCAGACATGTTCATGATCCAGAATCATCTGATCACATGTAGGCGTCCACGTGTGAGGCTGTTGATCCTTTAATTAAATTCTTGTTTGTGATTTGTTTAGGGTCCCCCCCGCAGCAGCGTCAGGGGCCCAGGGCCACTGTAATTACGCAGGGCCTCTCCTCCAATCAGACAGCTGTGGTGAAAAGGCAGCGGATGAAATGTCCTAATTACAGCCTCAGCGGAGAAAGGCTCCACCGGGGGAATACAAGCGCTGTTAGCTAACAGATTCTGGAGCCAACAGTGTTAATGAGACAGACAGAAAAAACAGGGAGCCACCCCCCGTTTCCACATTAATCAGAGCACCTAGTTCTTCCTGTCTCTCTGTCAGATCTTAGCATGACCAGCCTCAGCATCACATCTCCATCCCCGCTGGAGGATCACTTCACCCCTGCTTTTTCTCCCAAATGAGAACCCTCTGCTTTTGCAATCGCCTGCATCCACTCCCATCCATCAGTCGAAATCAAAAGAAATACACAAAGCACTTTCTGAGTGTAATCATCACTTAAAGGCCCCCAAAACCCCCCGCACGCCACCAACACATAATCCCAGAGTCTCTGGGGAAGTGTGTGAGTCCAGAGGAAGGAGGGGCAGCGAGCCAGCTCAGCCCACCGCTCTAATGAGCTGCTGAATGGGCCGTGTCACAGACCTGCAGAGGCTAAATACCACCTAAAGGCCCATGGTACACCGCTCCGTGGAAGAGGCAGACAGTATATATGATGCTGATACTCCAGCCTGTAGGAAGATGTTGTAACCACCAGTTGACAAAGCCAGAGAATAAAATGTGTTTCTTGTACTTAGCAGCAGAGTGTTGTTTGATTGAAGTCCCTCTCCACCTCTGCATATGTACAGCACTATTGTCTTTGTGTTCTCACTCTCTATCTACAGTTAATTTCCCCAGACCCCCATAGCAGCTGCTGCAGGTAGGCCTCAGAGAGGTGTAATATGGGGCCTCATCTCAATTCTCCTACACGCCCTCCTTTACTGACAGCCAGCGTCTTTCCATACTCAATCACAGCAGGAAGAAAACACCATGTAAGACTGACGCTGTCAACTCGTCTTCAGTTAGTAAGGAGAAAAATGAAGTTAACTCAGACTGTAGAGGTGCGTGTGTCTGCTAGAGCAGCAGGTTTAGCTGTGCGAGGGTAAATAAATAGATATCCTGGAGAGGGGCCATTATCTGTCATGGAGCGCTCATACGGTCCTGCCTTGTATTTATTGCGTACTTAATGGACTTGATTGTATTACTGAAGGTAAGGAGGGGAAAAAAATCCATTGCCAGCAAGAAGGTACTTTCAGCATCCTGCAATTACCTTATGTAAATCCTGGCCTGGAATGTTGATCCACTGCTATTTAAAATGCATTGAATTTCCATGGAAAATGATCCACTCCTGCTGCCTGAAGCTCATTAATAACAACGATGAGCCGGCCTGACATTTGGAGTGCTTACACGCTTACTTAGCATTGCCATGCATGCGAGAACACAGCTCAGTCTGCCATGCGCTGCAGCTATGACAGCACATTTGGAAAAAGGATGGCTTTGAATTAACGCGCGCCAGCAAATGAGTTATTTCTGCAACTGAAACCAGTTCTACTTGCACATGATGTTGTGCTTGTAAGAGCTCACGCAATCTTTGATCATGCAGGGAGAGAAGTGGAGGAGGTGTGTAGGCTTCCACGTGTTTGCTGAATGAGCCTCATTCCCGGATGTTGCCGTTATATTAACATGAACGCTGCATAGATTCATACCATTGAAGATAATTAAAGTTAGGAGCAGTTCACAACATTACAAGAACAGATATTTCCTCATTTACCTGAAGTCATGCATATTTTATTTAGCTCTATGTGTTTAGACTTTGACATGATTGTTTTGAGATTTCTATTCCACCTCAGCACATACAGGTAAATAAATTAGATTTTCAGTGCATACAGTTTTAAAGCATTTAAAGGGCCACTTTACCGGATCTACACACAAAGAGCAGTTCAATTGTCAGAAGAGAAACTCCTCCATTGAAGGGTAGTTTTTGTGGTAATTATTACAGTGCAACACTAAACTGCTGTAGTGAAACTTAAACAGTGTTAAGTCTTTGAGATGTGTCCCCATTTGTTTGGATAATCCACAGAACATCATGTTAACAGTTTTCGTACCTTAGAGTCAAAACTATCTACATAAACAGATGACATTGACTGTATTTTTTATTTGGAGGAACTGAGATATTAAAGGTCTGTCTCTGGTTGCTGAAATGCTCTGGTAACAGAACACGACAAATCCTGCATGTGATGGATCATGACAAAACACACACAGGTAGAAATCACAGAGTAACACACAATATAGCCTAATACAAAAACCTGCTCAAGATAGCAGTGGTGCCAGGATACAGCAAATCTGCAATACTGCAAGTCAGTCATCTGCAATAAATCAGGATGTTTGTGTGACTTAGGAAGAAAAAATATTCCTTAAAATTAAAAAAATTAAAGGGAGATACCAACTTTTTGCTTTTTGTTGCGCCTCTCTCATAAACTCCAGACAAGAAGATAGATGCCATTCTTTTGACTGTGCGTACAATAACAAGGAAGAGACGGGCAGAGCTCTCCCACTGCTAATTAGTGTAGCTCAAACATTGGTAGTCAGCGAGAAGTGTTTCGCCTGCCTCCACCTAAAGTCGTCAGATAAACTTCCCAACAACTTTAAGGAGTCCCGACTTGTTTATTTACCATGTTATATCAGTTTTTAGACTCAGATCAGCACATTAGATTTCCTTTTCCTCTTCTTCTGTGGCTGTTTACCGGCACACATATGCCTTGCTGTTCTATTCAGCACAAATTTGACTCTAAAATTACATACACAGATCTGCACTTGATGTAATTTTAGAATCAAATACGAACAGGAAGTAAACTGCAGGGCGCAAGAAGAAACACATACAGTGCTAATCTGAGTCTAAAAATAACAAAACGTGGTGAATAAACAAGTCAAAACAAGCACAGAGGACCGTTTAGAGTTGTTGGAAAGGCTAGCACTTCCCATTGATTACCATTGTTTGAGCTAAGCTAATTAGCAGTGGGTGAGCTCTGCCTGTTTCTTTCTTGTTATTGCACGCACAGTCTTAAGAATGTTATCTAACTTCTTGTCTGGAACTTGGGAGGGAGGCATACAAAAAGCAAAAAGCTGGTATATCCCTTTAATTTTTTCACTTTTAAGGAAATTTTTTTCCCCCTAAGTTACACAAACATCCTGATTTATTGCAGATGACCGACTTGCAAGTATTGCAGATTTGCTGTATCCTGACACCGCAGCTATCTTGGGCAGCTTTTTGTTTAGTATCACATTATGAGTTACTCTGATTTCTACCCGTACGTGTCTTGTGTAGGCCTTTCTATCCTCTTGTCTGGAACCTGGGAGGGAAGCAAATAGCAAAAAGGAAAAAAAAGTTGGCGAATCCCTTTAAGAATTATGTCTCTACTCACAACATTGTGGTGTTGTTGTTACATATTTGTAGAAAAAAAGCTAGCTTAGTGTCTCTTTAACATGATAAAGAGAGATAGAAGATGAAGATAAACATCATGAAGTAGTTACTCTGTTATGTCAATGTGGAAAAAGAATCTGTTAGCGTGCCTGAATGTTTAAATAAAAATACCCATATTTGAAGAATACTGACAATGTATTTTAAGCCGTAATAATACAACAAATTTCCATACCTATATTTTGACAACCCTACACATGCACACACACAATGAGCCACAAGGCCTCTCTATGAATATGGTTCTTATGTCTGTTGTCTAAGAGTTAAGTGGACAGAAGTTCAGCTCTGTGCAGAAGCCATGACATCACTTTTGCATTAATGTAAAAAAAAAGCCTTATGGTGGTGGGATGGATGCACAGGAAGAGAGGGGAACATTCGTCCTGTCAGACCATTTGTTTAGTTTGGAGGCAGGCAGAAGCCCAAGGTGCTGAAGCTGTACATTAGGCTGCTAGAGCAGTTAAGATGTCAAATGAAATATCACATGTGGCCTCTTCCATGTACGTAAACTTATGTACATATATAAATGCCATATAATTTGAGGCTGAGATCCTATCAGGTTTTATTGCCTCTACTTAAACATTTAAACAGTGAAATTCGATTTAAACTTTAAAGCTGAACTAATTAATATTTTTATTTTAACAATGGATCAAATGACTGTATAATGTGAAAGGTATTGCTTAGAGTGAACCTACAGAAAATTATTATCCAATTCTACAGTTCGCCTCGAGTCTATAGAATATTTTAGCATCTTTTGGATAACTGTCGTGCTTTTACTCGCCTTGTTTTCACAAACTTCTGATTAACTGACTGCTCAAAAATGATGCTGTCAAAGTGTCGTCTAAAAGACTGTTTCTACATGATAAATGTGTCATAATTGCTGGCAGCACCATCCCATCGATGAGCAGCCATTTGCTCACTGAGCTATGGGTAAAAAGCTGTAGGTATAGTACAGGAGACTTTACCACAAAGTGGCAAAAACTCCCAGCCACTTTGCTGACAGCCCACCTGCAACTGAAGCAGGGGGAGGTGCTGAAGACCCATAAATCTTTTATGCTCCATAATGGCTTGTTCACATTACCTGCCCACACCTCAGCCTCCACGGAGCACGCTCGGCCAGCACTGAGCAGATCAGGCCTGAAAACCACCGCAAGCATATGGAGCACTTCAAACACTCAAAGCCTCCCCGGGCCTGAGCTGTGGTCGCACCCATGAATTATAGAAATGATCTAATTGTTTTCTCATTTGGAAATACTGGGGGCCCTCCTCTCTGCGTCTCTGTTTTAACGGCCTGTGGTTTCCAGCGGGGCACATGATTCAGTGCTACCTACCTCCGGCACGTTTGTCGAATCCAAGGTGGTCTGTCCTGTCAAAACAGAGCCAAAGCTGAGGAATAAGTCAAACCTGTTGCAGTAAATTAACACGTAGGCAAGACGTGGGGAGAAGGTTCGATCTGACATCAAAGAGGAATGGTTGGGATCAGAGAAGGGAGGAGCGCACACGTGGTGAGAAATACACATGAAACTAACTTAGAGACTGGATAAAAACTTCCATTCTAGGGTTTTAGAAAACTATGGAAGCCCATTGCTGCCAGGAAAAAGAGAAAAACCCCTGAAACATTAGGGATGTCAAAAGTAATACACTCATGGGATTTGAATAGTACGAGATAATTAGTCAACATTATGAGATAGTAAGTCAAATATATCTTTTTAAGTGTAATCATTACAAAAGTAAACAACTTCAGAATTGAGACTGTACAATTAAAAATGTTTTATGGTGGACAAACCAAAGAATACTGTACACTTGTAGTACCTTGTTGCCATACCAACCTATCTGGCTTTTCCATTCACCCTAAAACGTGCGAACCCTTGAAGCGTTTTGCGATGATTCAGACCTGAATCTGAATCGCCATCTGCTGCCAGTCGGTGACATCTCGCCTTTGACCCCTCAAAGTGTGTTGAGAGTTTGAACTGAAGTTCGTGCAGGAAACCTGAGACAAAGGTGTTTTTAAAAGTCTCAGTACTTTTGGAGCTTTTGACTGAATCTCTGTGGTTTAAAGTTTAGTTTCTCTCTTGCATCCCTGTTTGTACTTAGGATATCTTTGTGTTTAACAGTTTCAGCATTTGGCTTTCAGCTGTGTGGGAGTCTTGTAACAATAAGCCACTATGAAAAACCAGTATTTCCAGATTTTGCTGCATTATGATACAAGCTTTAAATTGACAAAATACGGGTAAATAAAATGTGTTTATCACTGAATTAGCAGAGCTTTGTTAGCTACAGTACTGATCAACTAATACTACAGGGAGAAATAGTACAACTATAAATAACATAACATGGTAAATGAACAAGTTACAACAAGCACACGGGACCCTTTAGAGTTACTGGAGAGTTTATCTGATGACTGTATGGACCGGACGGGCACTTCCTGCTGACTACCAGTATTTGAGCTAAGCTAATTAGCGGCAGGCTCTGCCCGTCTCTTCCTTGTTACTGCAGGCACAGTCGAAAGAATGATGTCCATCTTCTTGTCTGAAACTCAGGAAAGAGGCAAATAACCAAAAGAGAAAAAGAGGCTCAAATATCCCTGTAACAAATTACATTACTTATCTTTCTCATCATTGATGTCACTACATCCTCTGATAGGAAACCTCAGTT
>JAQFJA010000013.1:20541552-20555837 GCA_029874485.1 Naso brachycentron
CTAAGAGGGATCCTAATAAACAAACAAACAAACAAACAAACTGACGGGGCTGCTGCTCGTACCTGTGTTCTCCACGTGGTCGATGCACATTTTGACAAAGTTGGGCACTGAGGTGTTCTCCCGCTGGCTCAGACTGGTCAGACTGCAGCCAAACACCTGGTCTGCAAACAAACAAACAAACAAACAAACACCGGTTTCTGACTGTGCATGTGACTCGCCGTATGTTCAAACAGTGCGCGTGCCGCTGCTTCGCTCCGTCTGGGTACCTTTGATGTAGCCTTTGTCACGGACAGCCTGATAGGTGGGCCGACGGATCAGGAACTTCTTGAGCTTCATCCTGGTTTTCTTTTGGTCTGATGAGTCCATACTCACCGAGGTCTTCATCACTGAGGAAGACAAGCAGGATTTTAATGTAATGTCCAAAGACACTAATGACAAACAGACACGGTTTGTGTACAGTTTCATTACCACTCCCGTCGGTCTCACCTCTGTTCTTCTTGGAGTCTCGGTGGTCCTTCTCCTTGTCCTGTTTCTCAGCTCCTGGAGACTCGGGCATGTCTTCCTCGATGGCCTCATCTGACTCCCAGGCCTGAGGAAGAGGAGACACACCTGCACTGTTAGACACAGATCAGATTTAGCCCTGCACAGTCTTGTTTTTACTCTTCAGTCACTCGCTCCAGCCAAGCCTGCCGCAGTCTGTTCACACCGGGCGTTCAGCCTTGCACTGTGGTTTGGCTGATGAGGTGTTATGAATTTGATTTCAGCTCCGGTGACTTTAAACAGAGAGAAAAATGACTATTTTAAATGGCCCTAAAACCTTCACTTGGACTGTGGCACGGTCATATTCAGCTAATTCTGCTCATTCTGGTTTGGATTGTAGATTAATAAAATAATGATATTTCTTATGGTTTTAAAAAAAGCTGCAGTAGGTAACCTTGTGGTAAACATCAACAACTTGATGTCATAACGCCATAGACAGCTGATAGAAAGTGATGTGGTCTGAGAGTAACGTGAGATCTCTGCGTTTTCTCATGGATAAAATTCTATCGCTCCCGTTCTATTTGCCCAATCAGTGATGCTCTCTGTACTCTCTGTCCTGATTGGCCGCTCTACGCTGGTGTAGTCCTTTTTATCTTTTAATGATTTTGAGAAGGTTATGTGCACTTTTATCACCATGCGTCTTGATTATTGCAATGCACTTTTTTTTGGTGCATGCCAAGCCTCCCTTTATCGTTTAAAACTTCTTCAGAACGCTGCGACTCGTCTTCTAACTGGCCCCCAGTGTAGCACCCAGTGTAGCACCCCTTCACTTGCCCCCTGTGCATTTTAGGATGAATTTTAAAATTTTATTAATGATATATAAATCTTTAAACAGACTGGCTCCTACTCATCTTTCTGAGCATGCTCTCAGATCCAGTGATCGGTTGCTTTTGACTGTCCCGAGGTTCAAGGTTCTTTTCAGTTGCAGCGTCAAAGCTCAGGAACGTTCTGCCTCCACATGTTTGACTGCCCCCCCACACTAACTGCTTTTAAATCAAACCTTAAAACGCACTTTTACTTCCTGGCTTTTGGCTCTGCCTGAGTTTTTTCCTTCCTTTTCTATTATCCTTTATGTTTTAACCCTTTATGTCCAGGTGTTTTTATACAGGTCTTGTGTTTTATTGTGTTTTTATCATTTTAAGTGTTCGTCACTTTGGTCAACTTTTTGTTGTTGTTTTTAAATGTGCTTTATAAATAAATCTGGATTGGATTCTCAGAGACAGATGATGTCGGTATGAGTTATTAGGCTGCTCGTTCCTTACGCCGGACTCACCTCTGCTGGCAACAGACTATCTGCAAGCGACACCGTCAGTCAGCTGGAGTTCGAGCTGAGCCAGTTTAATCAGCTGCAACTTTCCCTGCAACCATTTCATCTCAGTTCAAACTGGACTTAAACGAGAGCAACAACAAACAAAACTAGAAAATTTCTCTTAGATATTTTGTGTGTGTCTGATGCTTTGTGCCGGATCGCCAAACCAATGGTGCCATTGCTTAGTAAATATTATTCCCAATCAACATCAGCCATGTTGAACTCTAACTTTTCCCCTAATATTAGATCCGACTCACAGAGACAGAGAAATCGCCCTGATCATACATCTCAATCAAATGGGTATTTTGGAAAAACTGGGAGTCACATCGACAAAATGAAAGGATGTAGAGCACCACGAGGACTTGCTGAACAAAGTTATATAACTTTTGTGTGGATAACTTTACAAATCTGGCAGCCTGAGCGAGAGAGACTAAGTGGTCCCACCTGCCTCTTTTCCAGAAATTTCAGCCTCAGTTACAATGGCTGCTTATGGGAGAAACTGGCGAACTCTTGTCACACAGAGCCTCACTGAGCCTTAAGCTTCCAAATCTATATCACAAGAACCCTCACAAAATTTCCTACTGTTTTCTGATGTTTTATGTGTGGTTTGGCCAAAGTTGTGGGATTTATTGAGAGTTCTTTATGAGATTTTTAAATTACGTTAAATTACAGGCACAGAAATCACTAGAGTGAAATGTGTCCACTCTAGCCTGCTGAGGAATTTCGATTTCCCATTCATTCTTTTGGGAATATATTTTTTGTTTTTCTCAACTGTTGCGAACACGGTTTTATCAATCGTTATCAAAAGTATTAGCACACCATTCCTGATAATGCTGCATGTTTTGATATATGTTTTATGTATGTGTGCTCAAAGCTGTGGCATGAGTTACGTGCCAAAATTTGGCGGAAGCAAAATAATAAGAAAGACAAGTATGAGAAATAACAAGTGTGTTCCTGTGTGTGCTTTGCACATCAGGCACACAAATAAAGCTCAAGCCAGCGTAAAACCAGGGAAGGATGGTTGTAGCGGAGTTGCTTCCCAACAAGTCTCATGCTGCAGCTAACGTTAGCTTGTTAGCAAAAGTTCCCAAGTGCAGTTTTAATGACAGAAGTCTCCTCACGTGAGTGTTGATGGTCTCTGTGAGGGCGCGGTACCAATCGTTGATGACACTGTCGATCTCTGACTGGATCAGCAGCTCCGTACCCTGACGAGTCTTCAGCTGAGGGAGGGAAAGTCACATTTTGTCAAAACAACCACATTAAAACAACCGAGCACAAAGGTTTAACTACAATGAAATATGGCGACATATCAACAGTGTCCTGTACCTCGATGACGTGTTTCTTGCTCGACTTGTCCTTGGAGGCCCAATCCACCGACCCTCCTCGCAGGTCAACCGTAAACTCAGGCTTCGATTGGTTGCTGCCAAACTTCTGGAATCAAGGGAACGGTGTGAGAGGTCATGTTTGACAGAAAGATGAGACAACAGAGACAAACTGTTGTTTCAGCAGCAGTTTGTTTTCATGTTAAAACAAGAAAGCAAAGAGTTTAAATTCAAATTGATAAGACGTCCTCAAAGTTTGACACTAAACCTACTCCAGTGCTTTAACTCTCATCTTTAATACCACATTGCAGGAAAGCACTGTTAGCTGTTATTTAAATAGCACATGCACATAATGAAAAGACAAAGTTTTTTTGTGAAAATTTTGGACACAAAATTCAAGCCACTCAGTGACATTCAAGGTCGGCTGCTTTTTCTCTTTGAAAACTTTGTTTTTGCTGGTGTTGTAGCTGATTCCTATCGGGTGTCATGCAACATTTCAGAGATACACAAAATATTCTAAACAACATTGTATAATAGTGTTGTAGTCAAGACCACACTGACTGAGACCAAGACTTGTCTGAGACCAGACTGTGCCGAGACCAAGACGAGACCAAGACCAAATCAATATAGAGAATATCCACTGATTTCTATAATCAAATCAGGCAAACACTGAGGAGCTCAATTCAATTCAACCATCTTTAATTAATGCTCTCTTTCCTCAGGAACATCATGACAAGTGTAAACAGGAAAGGAGTTTTCTCTACTTTACAGATTTTAAGTTTGCCCTAAAATAAATGTGTCAGAAACGTACAAGGTCTGACCATTCCTACTTTTATGGTTCAAAGCAAGATAAGACATTCAGTGACCTGCAGGTGTTTCAGTCATCGCTGACAAAAATAAGAATCAAACTTCTGTTGACTTTATTGGCTGCATTTGAAGAGGGGAGTTCGCCATCAAACCACAGTAATCATGTTAATAAATAAATCCTGATTGGTCTCGGTTAAAAGTCCTGAGTCTGCGATGTCTGGGACTAAGACAAGACTGAGTCAAAATGTGTTTGATTCTGGGACGAGAACATCAAAAAGTGGTCTTGAGACCAAGACTGGTCTTGATTGCTACAACACTACTGTTAAATATCTTAAAATGTGAAAGTGATCGCAGCTGTTAAAACTGACTTCATCATCATCTTCATCTTTCTACAACAGGTATCTAAAGTCAGGAACACAGTATAGAGACTTTATATTGTTCGTGTGTTTTTTTCACTAAATCAAGGAAACAAATACAAGCGAAATCTGCCGTAAAAAAATCTTTCTGATGCTTTTGAAGCTTAATTTCATCTTTCCATCCAACTGAAGCCTGCGTGAAAGGATCTATTTGCCAATTAACGACATGTATTATCACCTTATAAAGTTACAACAAACGTGAGCTGTTGTTCGAGACACGGAGCAACACAGCATTTATTGAGAGTCCTGTTTGTGTCCACCTGATCCGTCTACATCCAGTCATCACTTCTTTTAGCTCAAATCCTGAGAAAACATTTTGCCCTTTGGCTTCATATTGCTCCTCTATGCTAACCTAGCCTAGCTATGAGCTAGCCTTGTCTGTCTGCTCTTTGGTGCGGATGAGGTCATGTACAGTTTGTTTATTACAGCTTTCGGAGGGAAAAACAGCTGCCTGTGGCTGCAAATAACACTGAGAATAGTGACAGTGAACCAAAGACGTAGAGCTTAGACCTAAAAACTATGGATGCTAAATGCTCCTTCAAATTCAAGGACTGCTACAAAGTCAGGTGATAACATTCATGAAGTCCATTATTACAACCATTTACACACCATATATGGTTATTTGATTAATTGTTAAAGTAAAAACATTAAATCAAGCCTCTCACAAACACACACCATTCTCTTAATCAGCTAAAGGAGTGAGTGAAAGAATGAAGGACAGGCAGGAGCACAAAGACATGCAGAGAGAGGGGACATACAGCAGCAGCCTGCACAGGCCTACAGCTCACATAGGAGACAGCAGGACGGGGCTTGACTGAGCGCTTCCAGTTGCTAAGGAGAGTGAGGAGCAGCTCTGGGATGGAGCCACTGCGGTAGTACGACTTCAGGAAGGAGAAGTGGAGAGAAGAAATGAGAAGAGAGAAGGAGACGAGAGGACGAGTAAACAGAGCATGACACATTTCACAGCACAGGAGGCAATGAGGACAGACGACTGTGCAGAAACAAGGAAGAGAGAAATCACACAGATGAATGATGAACTTTACAGGAACGTGAGCCTCCTGGGGCTGATGGGATACGTACCCAGCTGGTGCTGCCCCCCTGGCCTTTGGCAAAGAGGAGGGAGGAGCCCTGCAGCACCGTCCATGAGGAGGTCCAGTTCTTCCTGCATGTCACAATTAAATACAGACATTATGGTCTGACATTTCAGATAACTCTCACAGCGTTTTTAAATATGTGTAACTCTTTCAAAATAAAACACCTGCATCTCTTAGCTCATGTCTTTTCCTAAAATGGGTTTATTAATCATCTAGTAAGTTTTGAGGAGAGAGAGAGAGAAAATCATTTTGAATTTTGTTTTCTTCGGCAACAATTAAAGAAGCCTATTTCCGCTAATGATTATTTTCATTATTGATTAATTTACCAATTATTTTTACGATTAATTGACTAATCGTTTGTTCCATGAAATGTCAAAAAAATGCTAAAAATGCTCATCTCATTTTCCCAGAGCCAAATGTGACGTCTTCAAACTGCTTCTTTTGTTCAAACAGGCCAAAACACAAAGACCCATTGATTCTCATAAATGACACAGAAAAGCAGCAAATCCTCACATTTAAGAGGCTAAAGCAGCAGCTCTTTTTACTTGTTAGTTATTAATTAATTTTCTGTTGATCGATTATTTGATTGATCATTGTAGCTCTATTTTAGTGTTTTCTATTGTATTGTTGTTGTTGCTGTGTTTGTTTGTTTTAGTCTACAGTTTGATGACTTGTAATATATTTGGACATTTCAACCTTGTAATAAAACAATTGTACACGGCATGTGATTAGTTTATTTATTACCAGCAGCATAACTAAAACAAGACGTTTTCACCCAAAGATTTTTAACTTCTGCCTGATGGGCTTCTGACAGGCTACAATAATTAAATGACTAAAATGTGTTTATCATTTTGATGTTTGTTTGTTTGTTGTAGTCTGCAGTTTGTTGATGAATTCTGGAACCTGGCTGACCGACCTGATCCGTAATGAAATAACCTAAAGTAATTGTAAAATTAATAAATCCAATAAATTAAAATTTTAATAGTTATTTTGTCAAGCATTATTATTATTATCATCATTATAAAAATAAGAAAATGAACAACTTTACTGCTACAAGAAAATACGTTTTTGCGCTTTCTGATGCTGTGGAGGCGGGGGGGCTGAAATGACCCCTCCCGGCGGTTCTCAGAATCAGAATGTTTGCAGCTCTAGAGTGAAAACATTAAGTTCAGACGTGTCGGATTCCTACCTGACTTTCTTTCCGTTCTCTGTGATTTTGGTGACATTGAGGACTCCACACTTCTCTGAGGGCTGCGGAGGAAGACACAAGATGAAGAAATGAATCTGCTAGAACACATGCATTAACATACACATCCATTTACACACACACACACACAGATGCCTGAGAAGCACCATGAGACAATGTTGGAGGCTGGAGCTGGCTGTGCTGCTTGATGTCATGTCCAAATATCACCAGCAGAGGGCATCCTAACATGCTGCATTATCAGAATCGCTGCTTTTCTTCTGGTAGGAAAATGTTTTGCGTGGTGTTTGATGTGATGCAGTTAGTTGTGGGATGTGACATGCAGCTGATGAGAGAAACCAGACACAATGCGGAGGTGGAGAGTTCAGAGGATGTTTGTATTTGGATGAGAGCAGGATGGTGACACGTGTGGTGCAATGCAGTGCAAGCTGGGATACTAACTGTTGAGGGGTGCTTAGGAGATGAAGGGCAGGAGTCAGAGTCTGGAGAGCTCTGCTTGGGCGCTGGAGCACACTCCTACCAACAAGAGGCACAACATGATGAGTCGAGAAAACTACCAGCTGACTACAAGAGACACAATGAAGACAGTCAGTCTGAGGTTAGTGAGGAGAAGAAAATGAATCAGCAACCTGCAGAGAAATCACAGGATTGTGTTGGATGTTAGTGTAGGACGTCAGAAGATAAGGATGAGAAGAAGGTACGTTAGAGTTCAGGTTGTGTCAAACGTGCTTAGGAGCTTCTGAGGATAGTGTGTTAATTCATAGAGATGTATTCCTAATCACTGTTACGGTCCTATTTATTCATTCCACAACAAGAACAAATCAGACGTCTTCGATTGTCATTTTTCCACAAAGTATTCTACAGGATGACGAGCACGGATCATCTGTTGATTCGAGAGGGACGGAGAGGAGAGGCTCTGTGTGGTACCAACTTTATCACTGTACAGAGAGAGACGAACCCTCCTCTTGTGCGAGTCCGACGTGAAGCGCCAGAGTTTGAAAGAAAACTGCAACGAAACCGCCACAGATTTTAACTGCTTCAGTATTTGACAAAGCGTTTTGACTGGTGTTAATGAGAGCGTTGGATCACTAGTTTAACCTCAACTGTTCTTTTTTTCCCTGCTTTCCAAATGCACTGCAGATAGACTTTAAAAAGAATTAAATTAATCAAATACAATAAAAATTTAACACCTTGTTCAAGTAACAAAGATGCACAACATGAAATATGACAGTGAAGTCGGTATTATGACTTGTTGTTAATGATTATTTCTTCATTGGAGTGTGCGGTAAGTGACTTTTAACAGAGCATGATCTATTGTGTAGACTTGTGTATAAATGACCAATAAATTAAAGAAGATAAAACAATAAAAAGTCCATTAGTGATACAGTTTTTATGTCTTTTATGATGTCATCGTGTTTATCTCAGCTTAGGCCTGGAAAGAGAGAAAACGTTTTAAAATAACTGAGAAATCTGCAGAACAAACTGTAGAAATGAAACTTGAAATGCTTGGATGTTTATGAGGCAGCATGAGGCCCGGCAGAATGTTTGTGTGCGCTTAAGGGTCAAAGATAACAAAATGCTTAACATTCAAATCTGAAGTGCATCCATGTATTCAGGTCACAATCAGCTCTCGCTTTCATTAAGGAAGTCAGTAACTGAAGTTGCAGGTTATTGTCTTCAGTCTGGTCAGTTAAACAGAGTTTAGACAGAGTTCTGTTGTTTTTTCTGAGGTCTCTTCACATTTATATTGTTTCCAGTGTCCGTGTCCTCTGAGGCTCCGTAAAGCTGCGATACAACACTGGACATTGTTTCAGTTACCTGCACTGATACCACTGTGCTGTTCAATGCATTGCCAATAAAAACTGACAGGTGTCGGGTCACAGACAACCTCACCTCAACAAGATGAAATGCAGATGCTTTGATTTTATGCAGATTCAGGAATATAAATGTCTGCATATCTGGTCTGGTTACATTCTGAATAATTTTTCATCAGACAGAAATACATGAAAATGTAGCTCCAGCTTGACTCATACTAGGGACTAAAAGTCAGAGCTGCTCTTTTGATCATTACTCTTTTTTTGTCTCCCCCAACTTGACAGGTGTGTAAAAGTAAATCACTAGAGCTCATCCTGTCTGCCGCGATGGATTACCCTGCTACTTAAAGTTCAGCCTACAACCAGAATCTGTACAGAAACTGGCTGAAAATGATGCAAAACAGACACTTTAAGCAGGTTTTCACTGTCTCATAACAACATTCACAACATGTTTATTTACAAACACAGGTAGTAAACCTGCTTTTCACTTGAACACGCCACCCGTTGGTAAAGTTCCCAAATAAGGCGACAGATTAAGCCACAGTAAGCCGTCCCTCTGTCAGCTGAGAGCGTCAGCAGTACTCTGGGAATAAACCCACCGCCAGTGATGAAGGTAGTAGAACAAAAATATGCCCGAAACACTGAAACAGCAACAGTGTCCCACCGATCAGACCAGCAGTCTGTGTAACCACATGAGCTCTCAGATTCTGACGTTCTCACTGTCTCACCTTATCGTTGAGGTCTAGGACGTAGGTGCTGTGTCTCCACTTGGTGAGGACGATGGGATCCTGCTGCTTCCTCTCCAGACTGCGACTCTTGGGAGCCTCTCCGGACTGAGGGGAGATGTTGTACTGCAGAGACAGACAGGAGAGCAGAAGTTCATCACCGCCATTCAAGCTCAGCCTTCAGTATCCTTCCTCTCCCCTCCCCTACCTCTCCTTTCACGCCCCACAGCACCATTTGACACGAGGACTTCTTTTACAGTCCAGCCATTATCTTCACAGTCACCAGCAATTTCCACTAAATATATCCACGTTCGTATTACTGCCCGTTAGTCCTGAGAATGAACTGCTCGATTCTGATCAGCTCTCTGGATTAGCAGGTAAACAGCCAGTAATAGTCTTTCACAAAGAGTTCTACACACGCTTGGCTCCTGAGTGAGCTCCTCCGACACTCATCCACTTACAGGACAAGCCTCTAGAATACACACCAGGAGGAGGAGGAGTCACACCGAAGTGTGTTACTGGGTAGTGGCGTTAGGTGATGTAATATGAGACCATTTCAAGAGAAGGAGATTACTTCACAGGGATCCACACTAAGATTTTCACTGGTAGCACAAGAATTGGGGTTTTTTTTTAACAGCATGTTATTAATAAATGAGCTGCATGCTGATGAACAGTTGTCTTGATTTACATGCCGCAGTTTTGCAGTCGTGTAAAGACTGACAGGGTTTCAAAATTTGGTATGTGCAAAATATTTTAAATTTGAATATTAAGTTTCTCGGCAACAAGCAGTGTTTTACAAAATAAGTCATCTTCTATAGTTGAATTGTGTGAACAGGAGTTCCTCTTCTGCTACGTTACAGGCAGTGTTGAACTTTATGACCATTTTATCTCCTCCGCTGAGCGATTACTCCCGCCTAACTGCTGGAAAGAGGTCGGGAGGGGCTCAGTGCTGCGGGTCATGCATCGGTCCTGGCAGATTTTGTGTCTCTTGATGTCGTTGTGCAACTTCAGAGTCTCAAGCTTGAACTGTGCTGAGCTGCTAACAAGTTGGGAGCTGCCACACTGCCTGCAGTACTCACACAGCATAGCGTTAGCTCTTGTGGCTGAAGGAAGTCTTTTTGTTCTTCACCTGCTCAGTCGCTTTCATCATCAATAGTGTCTGAGTCAGCTCCTCTCATTGGCTCTCCCTCACCACAAGCCTCCTCCCCTCTCTCCCTGTTTTGCTTTTTTTAAGATAATGACTGTTTAATATTTGGCAACAGCTTAATGTTGTTTTGCGAAGTCGTGTTTGCTCGACTCTGTGGTGCCCGTCACAGTGTGTGATGCATGCATCGCTTTGATGCTCGCAGGTTTTTTCGCTGAACAGGTTAGAGTGCAGGAAGGAAGAGAAAGATTCCACCAGTGAAGAAAGAAGGACTGATTTCATCCACAGTGTCTGACTCTGTTCCTGTGTTACCAAAGCAACAATGATCATGCACTCGCACAAATGTAACTAGGTAAAAATTTAACTTGCACACTCCCAAAGTGTAGCGGCCTGCTTTAAATGAATTATGACTGATGTTCAGAGGATAATCTCACCTTGGGCAGCTCCCACTCTGACCTGGACCCGTCAGCGCTGTAGTAGTAGGGCCGACCTTGTTCATCCACATGTTTTATCCACTGCAAACACAAACACGAGTCAGCATCCGATAAAAGGGAAAACAACCATACCTGAGGCCGACAGCACTTGCAGTGAATTAATCTGAAATAAAATGCAGCTACAAGTTAAACAACAAACTTAAACCATCCCTCAAAGTTTCATTTTTAATCAACAGACCGCACCTTCTCCTGTGTGTATTCAGAGACGTAAAGAGTGTGTCCATGTTCATCCAGTTCCTCAGACCAGCCTCTAGGGGGCGACCCGTACTGGCTGTCAGACTGACTGGAGTGGGTGCTGTGACAGTTTTCCTCTGAGGACAGCAGCTGAGGAAGAGGAGAAAAGGAGACGGAGGGCTCAGTGATGCACAGTTTATGTTGTTCATGAAAACATTACAATCCTTTCATTTTATGTTTCCATGTTTAGCTTCTTTATACGTCTCTCAGAGCTGCTTGCTGACTAAGCATTAAAGTTACTAAGACAGAACAGTGTGTCAAATTGCTCTTTTTAATTTTTTTGTGTGTGAAAATAAAGAGAAGAAAACAGTGTAATTATGTTGTAAGTGAGCTTAGAGGAGCTGGTAGGAACATCATTTTATCTCTGGACAAAGCAGGGTTTGCTCTTCTCTCCTGTTTCCAGCCTTGCTGAGCTAAGAAAACCATCTGATAGTTTTTAATTTTAAGTTTACAATCTTCTTCAAAAAAGTGTATTTCCCAGGACATGGAACTATTCTCTTTCAGTTCCACTTTGATTAACTACGGCAATAAAATGCTACTTTTACAACGGCACAGTTATAATGTAGAATTATTATGGCAGCTACTATGATCAAATCCATTTGGTACCTAATGACGTGTATGTTTCATATGTTACAGCTGCCGGTCAAAGCACCTCCCCACCTGTGTGGAATTAACTTTTGTGAAAGCGAATGCAAACAGATGTGCGGGCGCTGTCCCCTGACCGGTCTCTCTGGCTGTCTTCTACTCCGCCTCCTGGCCCTCTGCTAATTACCGGAGCCTGATTGGTGCAACGATCTTCCAATCACCTCACACGGCCATCAGCGGAGGAGCCTCCATAAGGCCGACACACCTGACAGTCTGGAGCTGACTCACCCAGCTCATCAGCGTGCCTCTCGAGTGTGATCTTTGTTGTACTTCCATATTAGAAAATTTGTTGTTAATGAGGCACTAGAGTATGCATCGTGTCAGACCGGGCAAAGGTAAGATTTAAAAACTAAAACTGTTGGTGTTGCTTCACAGGTAGGAGCTGCTGAAGATACACTCGATTTACGGGCGCCGTTCACTTGCATTTTTTGTTAGTTCCAGCCGAGTTAGAGTTGTTACTGAGGCTTCATTTTCATGTTTAAATCTGCTATTAGTTTTGACAATTCTTGTTTTTTAGAGTCCTCTTCTGGTTGTATTTATTTCTATTATATAACAGCACCTGGTCACAATGTCCGTTGTAGTTTTGCCTCACCTTCTGTTTGTTAAATCATGAACTCTGGGCAATAATAACTTTTGCTATTTACCATTTTCCATCTCGGTTTTATGTTGCTTCCCTTTTCCCAAACAAGCTGGAACGTTACACATAAAAAGATGAATCAGTTAGTCAATAAAACGTCAATTTATTGACAGACTAATGGATTCCTCGGCCAAAAATGCAAAAAATATTCAGTTGGAAAAACTGTCACATTTGAAATCTGCGACCAGCTTTAACTGTTAAAATTATGTTGATTTACATTCTTTTGAATAAATCAGAATTTCAGCTCCCATTATATTCCAATCAAACTGCTTATATAATGATCCATCCTTATGCCCATTAAAAAAAATATTACAGAAAAAAAGCAATAAACCAAGCCACCACATGGTGGCAGTGTTGGACAGTCAGGCAGGAAGCTACAACCTAACAGGAAACCTTGACTTCCCCGGATCAAAGGCACTCTTGTTTTCCCACCTTCTGTAACCTCAACATCACTTTAAAAGCCCTTTGAGGTCGACCACAGCTTCACCGCAGCCTGTTTGTTTCAGACTGACTGCCAGACTGCTTTTGCAGACTGTTTATGTTTTCCACAACTGAGGCTTCGGGTTACACGTTTCATCACATACAGAGTGAACACCTGAGTCCTGTTGTTTTTGCATGTTCTCACGCCTTCTATTCATGAATTCTGAGAGTTAATGTTGTTGCAGCTTTGTGTGCATTTGTTCACGTTGCCCGATGAGAAGCTTCAAACAAAGTCCCATCGTGTCTCTCACCTCACTCTCCGCCGTGCCCTGGCTGTCTCCTCGGATACTGCTGGTGCTGCCGCTCGTGTCCCTCGTGCGCGGAGGCTTCCAGGTGCGCTCTCCGGTTGCACGGTTGTAGTAGAAATGCCTGCCGCTCAGGTCTTTGTGGGTCTCCCAGTCGCCCAGGATGTGGAGAGGGGAGCCGGAGGGGACGGGCGGCAGGCTGGACTGAGAGATCTTCAGCTCCTGGAGGTTGGTGTAGACCGGTGAGTCGGACCGGCCCTGGCCTGTGGGCGATGTTGTCTGGAGGAAGAAGGAAGAAAAGAAGTAGGTCAGAAAATGTACAGTTATGTACAACTAAGATTCAAATTTAAGATCTGAACATTACCATCAACTTATTTTTTTCTGTTTTTCCGCTGCAGAGACTGAGTGTCCTGATTTTCCTTTGACAACATAACAATATTCCTGGAATTCCATGACTGAAGGAACCCTGACATGACTCCAGAGTCTACTGAGCTCGAAGCATGTGTAGGAATGTTGGTCGTTTCCAGCAGAGACCAGCAGCTATCACATCTTCAACTGTTCTATTGTATGTAAAAGCTATAAAACACAAATATACACATTTAGCTGCAGTGAGATCGGACCTGCTGTCATGAAGCCAGCTGCTCTTTTAAATAGCACAAAGGTGAGACGGTGAGTTATGAGCCTCTCAGAGCGTCTGCACAGCAGCTGCTTATCAAACCAGAGGTCCACATACGGCTCGCAGATACTTTCGTATCAGTCAAATTCTAATCAGGTCCTCAAACCAGATGGACTCAGCACACTTACATAATCATTTCTGTATCTACTCAGGGAGCAGAGACAAACGCTATGAACATAGAGGGCTCCTGGATTTAGCATGCGAGCTGAACTTATGTAACACTTTGCAAAATAGAGGTTAAAGAAGTGACTGAAAAGAAGATGAAAGAAGAGAGATGACAGACTAACAGAAAAGAAGAATGACAGGATAATAGATATACAATAGTAAATATATATATTAGGCTTGGACTAATGCAGCATCTATGCCAAGGCTTTGTTAAAAACTCTTCTGCAGAGTTCTGAGCTTGAGTTTAGCTGGAGAACATTTACAGTGGCAGGTGATCTAGGTTACCGGGGTTCAAACCAAAACCAGCCTGTGTCGAGCAATGATGATGAAGTGT
>JAQFJA010000013.1:20555912-20576997 GCA_029874485.1 Naso brachycentron
CAGGTCTGTGTAAGCAGAGCACTATGGTGTAAATAACATCAGATGTGACATGATAGTTTCCAACAATACACACATTGTGTGTAAAAACTACTTTTTATGCTCAAAATTACATTATTTCTGCGCCACTGTGTTGCTTCCTGACTATTATAAAACTCCTGATTCTGTGATCTGTTAAATCAATGAGACTTTGACAAAACAAAAGAGTAACACGACGTGCTTCAGCCGTGTTTGCATGCTAAAAACATGAGGTGATTTTTTTTTTTTAGTTAAATAATGACCATGGTAAGCAGAAAGATACAAGCAGGACCGTATCAGATATGACTGTCAACAAAAGGTACAATGGTTGTTTTACTGTGGTGCTGAAAGGTGCAACAAAAATTTTGGTTGCACCTAAATTATGTGCTGGTGCACCAACATGAAAATGTCACAAACGTGGCCGTGCAGTGTCAGAGCAGACGGACTTCAAAGACAGTTTAAAAAACAATTTTTTTTTAAGCGTGGCAGCATCCCAAGGTCACTCCACAGAAGCCACAAAGCTACGTTTCCCTGGCTACCGCTCAGTTAAATGAATGCCGTCCAGCGCTTCTGAAAAATATTATGAGGTTTTGACGCCGACTCTTTGAGACTGACGGAGGCCTTGTGTGTCGTTGGAGGAGATCCAGCACCAAACACTCCGTAAAACACAGAGCAGATAAATGTCAAAGCAGAAAAGAATTTGAACTCGGGCTGTGCCAGCGCCACACGACCACGTTTGTTGCAGGTGAGGAATGTTGGGGGGAAATGCACTTCAGTCAGAGGATTTGAACCGTTTTCAAGACACAGATGGCACTTCCTGTCGGTCTTGGAATAACAGGATTATTTTTCTCATAAATTATTATTTAATATCCTGCACACACATGGGAGCAGAGGAAAGGATTCTGTGACGTCCTGCTGTTTCCAGTTTGGTTTTCCCGCTGTTCCTCACTTTCAGTCCAACACTGAGCTGAGAGATGAAGCTTTGTCTGAACTCCAGTTCAGACTCATCAGTCACAATCAGGATGGAGCCAGTGTGCTGCACCTTTAATTGGTTTTTAGAGATTAATGTGCTAATAATCAAGTCTAAATGCAGATGATTGAGTGTGGCCTGAGAGTGAGGCTCGGGTCAGAACTATTTCGATTCCACTCAGACCAGACAAAACCAACGGCACCCGGTGCAGAAGTAATTAACAGGCCCTAACATCCATTTTTCCTGCAGTTTCCACTTCAAACAATAATTTAAAAATCATTTTGGAAGTATGCAAATGGCTTCTTACTGCACAGAGGCTCATCAGCACCCTTATTTTGACATTTCCACATAGTTACAAGTCAGAAAACTTCCTACAAGGCAACACAAACAAACATGGAGGACAGTGAATGTGAAACAGAAAAAGCTAATTCTGAAAAAGAGATGGACTCCAACAGCCAAGACAAAGCTAAAAGCTCACAGCTGAAAGAGAAGCCACTTCCGTCACATGGACGTGGTCTGGGTATGAAAAGTCTGACACAGAAAAGAGAACCATTCTCTGCAAACTCTGCTGTAGACCCATCACCACAACAGACAAAAAACACAGCCACAAACTTCAGAGTTTTATCTCGTTCTGTTTAATTTTCGGCACGCTAGTAGGGCTGTGTATGGGCAAGAACTTCCTGATACATTATGCACCATGATATGATTATACTCTCCATACACTGCAATACGATGCATATTGGGATATACTGCAATATTCAAAATAGTTCACTAAAAAAGTAAAACCAGATGCAAATTACTGTGTACAATCTGGGGAGTTTTTATACATCACATCTCATGGTATTGCTAATACAGCTGACAAATTGAGTCAAAACAGTATTTATTTGAATGGTACTGAAAAAACTACTCGCACTTTAACTGGACGCACTGAAACAGTGATAGGGAAACTGAAAGCATGAAAATAAAGTGCGCAAGTGTTCGTTTGTGTCACTGAACTTTAGGGTTTGGTTTTGACAAAGACTTCACAATATGAGTCGCATCACGACACCACGGTCACAATTAGATACAGATAAAGAAATAAATATCCCTGTATATTGCCATATCGATTTTTTAGCACAGCCGCATATGCTGGCAGTGGAGCTAAAGGAACAGCAATGTCAAACTTTTGCTTACGACTTAATACCCACAAACTAATATAATTGTAATCACCGTGTATTTAATGTTAAAATTAGTAGCTGATATACGATGTGGTCCATTTTGCCATAAAGAAACAAACTGCGAACGAATCCCAGTCATCCCAGCTCAGTCCAGGATGCAGCAATGATGCTCTTACAAAACAGCCTCAAGAAGATCGCTGAAGGGAAGTAAAAACCAGAGTCCTCAACCGGTGAGGCACACAGCTCAGTTTCTGGCAGCAAACCTTTAAAAATCCTTTAACTAGATGAATGGATGACTAACTGCTCCCTTGAAACTGAGCAATAATCCGAAAATAGAAATGATGTCGTGAGACAAGGGGTGCCCTCTTTTGCAGAAATGAACTTTTCTGTATCGGGCAGAAGAGCCGAATGCAACGTGCACCATCTGCTGAGACAGAAGTCCAACACATTTTCTACAGACAATGTTTAACTGAACTCAACATCAAGTGTTTTTCTGGCAGTCACACAGGTTCTGCTAGTTTCAGACAGGCAAACTTTTGCTAGGACCTTAGTAATGCTACCTGGAAGTCAAATTAACTGTTCAAACAGAACAAAGCCTGCAACGCCTGCCAGCATCTGACGGAGAGTTCCAAACATTTTAAATGGACAGTTTGAGAAAAGAGACACCAGTGAAAAATAATTGTTACAGGACATTAAATTCATCTGTTGGCAGACTGCAGTCACACCCACTTCCATGTTATTGATCTGAGAACGGACACAGTGCAAAGATTACTGACATGGTAAAATAAATAAGACCTGTTTGGAAAAGTCCACAGATTTTTATGTCCATCATTCAGGTCCCTGTCTGTTCTGTCACCTTGTATCCAGGGCTGCACACAAACACTTCGTCATCATCCTCGCTGGCTGTCCTGTAACCTCTGAAAATACTGAAAACACGACGCATGGCGACGCACGACCGTTATCAACAGCGTCAGGATACACACCGACCGACCCCTGTGGCTTCACCTGCTTCCAACACACACACACACACACACACACACACACAAAGTCCTTATTTTCTCTGTGCCGTTCTGGCTGGGTAACGGTCCATCTGAAGGCAGGAGGGAATTTGAGCCTGACTGAGACGGAGGCGAAGGGGAACAGGATCTGTCTACCCCACACACACAGCAAAAACCCACAAACTCATATAACACAACAGGAAATGACAAAGAAAGTCAGAGCTTCCTCTATCAGATTGTGTTGCTTTTCATTTGAGTCAATCTGGGCACCGAAAGTCGAGTTGACAGACAGACTGACAGTTCGGACCGTCTCACCAGAGGCCAGGCTCTATATTTAACCCGGCTGTGATGCTCCACACGTAGGGCCGAGAGAATCACTGTGTCAAGGAAAGATAATCTCACTGACCACGACAGTGCAAACGCTTCATCTGACTCTCGTGTTTCACCTGAACAAAAGGCTGCTAAGGAGATGATCGACTGAACAGTTTATGAGCAGCAAATGTTTAAGGCACAAAAAAGGAAGACAGAGCTAGAAAAGGGGATATCCAGAGGACAGAAAACAAAAGGATGAAGCAGAAAGTGAAAGAACTTTGACACAATTGACAAATCAAACGAGATAAACCACCTCAGCTCAGAGATCTTCAAGTGATAAGTCGTACCAGTGTAAATAACAGTACTGTTAAAACTGACACTAGTGTGCTCCTTTTCATAGTATGATCAACTTCAACAGTTTGACATTTTGCAATGCATGTTGTAATAAAGCTAAGAACTTTCATCATTAGAGAACACGTTTTTTGGCTTTGAAACGTGCTTTACACACATTATATCTGATTTTGGTTGGGTCGTTTATCTCTCTTCTTAAATTCCTTAAACAGAATGTTTGTGAGGCTTTTATTTCTAAAACTAAAAATCAACAACTGACGGGCAGCATGTATTTAAAAACCCTGCATACTTCTAAACAGGTTGCAAGCAGAAACTGCAAGTCCAGGCATTCACAGAGTAGTGGTAAGCTGAATCTGAACTAAATAAACTCTGTTTTTATGCATTCGTAGCTGTGGCTCAGTAGCCTGGTTTCCATCTCAATGTAAAGCAAATCTTCTGAAAGTTCACCTAAACAAAAAAAAAAGAAATGTGAATTAGGTGTTTCCATTAAGTGGTTGGAGTGGATAAACGATGCAAGTTTTGTCAGAAGATGGCGGTACTGAAAAATGTACCATAATATGTAATAAAATGTAGAAATGTTTACATGTTTCAAGCCTCCTCGGTCCACATGTATCTGCTGTTGTTGCGAGCAGTCACGCAGCCGCACGTTACGAGGAAACAGGAAAGACGACGTTACATCACAGCTTATTCGGTAAACATGTTTCCATCTCCCAGTCTGTGCATTAACTCTTTTTCGCGTAAGACACAAACCACCTCAAGTGAGCGTAAAAACTGTTTTTTCTCTAAATTTTGGCATTTCCATCACCCTTTTCCGATGCCATACTTCAAAATATGCATAAAAACAAGGAGATGGAAACACAGCTAATGTCTGCCTGACTGTAAATCTCTAATAGGAAGATTCCTGATTTGTCTGAAGCAAATGAGGCGTGGCAGAGAGCTGGGAGCCAAGGGATGGAGACCTGGGGTCTCTGACAGGTAATTAAAAACAGAAAGTACCCGGGGGGAGGGGGGGGGTCGCTCTTATAGCTTGGGGGAGTGAGGTGTATTTGAGGGATGGATGGAGTGAGAGATGTAAGCAGGAGTGAGGAGAGAGGGAGAGATGCGCAGCTGAATGCTGAACGCTCTTTACAGCAGCAGTTTGTCTGCATGGTCGTGATAAAAGAGTTTCAGACTACAGGCCAGTACAGTAACGGATCCCCACAAACTGCTCTAGAATGCATTATGCAGCCTGGAGAGTATGTAGGCAGCATGGAAATGTGTGATTAATTCAACTCAGAGGTCTAATGGAGGATGTGAAGGCAGCGGGGAACAGACACATGCAGCAAAAGCAAAAACAGCTGATTAGAACTGGCTCGCTAATGTGACCCGATGAGATTACTCGCTGCTCGTGAAACACAGCTTACTGTGGACCTCGCAGTTATCAGCAGGTTGGGGATATTAGTCTGTGTTTCCCTCTTCCTCCCCCTCCTTGAGTCTATGTCCCACTAGGCTCACACAATCACCAGAAAATGCTTGTGCCTCACACCATAAATTATTCTTCGTGTCGGGAGGAGCAGGTCAGGGTGAGGGCAGCAGGGATGCAGGGGGAGTCGTTACTTCCTGAATCCACTAGGTGTCTCTCTTAACTTGGCGGCAGCACTGGTGAGTGGGTGGGAGTCTCCATCAGATGCATCTGGCCATGAGGAGAGTAGCGTGAGGGGGAGGGCTTTCTCTTCGTGCACACATGGCAACCCACTCTGCAGCATCTCCACGCTGCGCTTGGAGACGTTATCAGTGTCTGTGCACGGAGCCGTACTCTGTACATTCAGCACAGAGACAGCTCCGAGACTTCTTCCTGTTTGTCATGTTGGACAGAGCTGTCATGTCATGCAGTCAGTGTGCTGCAGCTAATTCAGAATCTGCTGCTTGTTCACAAAGCTGCAACAATCCTGACAAAGACAAAGGAAGCAGGACACGTCACATCGGTGCTTCAGAGCTCACACTTGCTTCAAGTGTGTCAAGGACAATTCTACCGTACATAAATCACTGTGTGGTTAAGCCCTCAACTGTTTCACTGACCTGCTGGTGCAACATGGAACTGCCAAATCTCTTCAGGATTCAGTGTGTCTGACATTAAACAAGCGGTACAACATGTCATCAGAGCACATCTCAAGTGCCACATGAGCTCAGCTTGATGTAACAAAGGCTGCTGTCACAGCCTCCTCCAGCAGAGCTGCAACGATTAATCAAATAATGGATTAATTGATTGGTAGAAAATTAATCACCAACTATTTTGATAATCAATCGTTTCAGTCTTTTTGTAAATAAAAAAGTAAAAAGAACTGATTTAGCTTCTTACATGTGAGGGTTTGCTGTTGTTTGCTGGGTTCTGGGAAATTTAGATGAGCCTTTTTAGTACATTTTGACATTTTGTTGAAAAAGATTAATCGATTAATCGTAAAAATAATTGTGAGATTAATCAATAATGAAAGTCATCGTTAGTTGCAGCCCTGTTCTCCATAGCTGCATCACACATCTCTCTCAAAGAGCCCCGTGTCTCTGAGTGTCTCTGAGTGTCTCTGAAGTCTCTGTGTGATGAAATCTATGAATGGTTGAACTGAAATGACGCAGCAAATAACAGCACACACTCGGACATGCTCACACTCCAAGTGTTGCACTCGGTTAAGCACGTACAAACAGACGAGGCTGTTTGAAGACAGGAAAGAGAGCTTGGGATGAAGGTTCAAACCTTCACTCGCCTGCATAAAGACGATGAGACAACAAAAACTAACAGATGATGGATCACAATCACATTTTATATATGAGTTTATCAGGGAGCACCTGACTACAAGAATGATGACCGTCCTGAATAAATCCACAGGGTGCACTGCTCAGTTTTTGTCATCACTGATTGAGACATGCTCTAGTGCAGAGGTTCTCAAACAGGGGTCCATGGACTCCTAGTGGTCTATGGTAAACTGCAAGGGTCCAGTGAAAAAACAAAATACAGTTTTTAAAAATATCCTGTGACCTTTACAGACATACCTAATTCCTCCAGTAGTGAATGGGAACTTTATTTACCTCAAATGCAAAAGGTAACAAGCCTTTATTTCAGATTTCCTCTGATACGTATAATATGAGTCATTTTTTTATATGAAGCCTTATTTTGATTCGCTCCCATCTTCCTTTTAAAGTTACAGCATTACAATGTTAAATTCAACACTTCCTACATTCTTTTCCAGTTAAGAGCCCTCTAACGTTTCAGCGGACAGACACCATTATTTCTTCATGAGGCTTTTATAGTTACGTTTGCAGGAACCTGTTGATATAAACTCACTGACTTGCAAAATTCAGCACTTGAAATTAAGATAAAAAGACATTTCCAATATAACACTGATCACACTGCTGTCTGCAGGAGAGACGCTCCGTGGTGGCCAGAGATTTTTTACAAAACAAGCAGGGCACAAACTTTTACTTCCTCTGCCATTTCTGTGTGTGGGAGTCTGAAGTTTCTATTTGTCACAGAAGACATTCAAATGAGTTATTTACAGGTACAACATGACATTTACGCAGGCTGATAAGTGAGCACTGAACTGAAAGAAGGAAAAAATAACGTTGGTCAAATCGCTGCATTGACAGACCACATGCAACTCAACTCGAAATACTGAGACAGGTACAGCTGGTCACACCATTATGACACACTAGTGTATGTCCTCCTGTTTCTACAAGGCGTGTCCTCGGAACAGGGAAGCATCAGCGGCCATCATGGACACGTGTGAAAACAACATTGATCACAGTTAATCATTCTTGTCAGAGTCCACAGGAGTTTATTCTACGGTGTGAAGTTTGTAGCTCAGACAGCTGAAATCTGTGCAGTGAGAGTCTTGTAGCAAAAGTAGCGTGTTGCAATAATTCAGATTACATTATTGCTGGATGCATTAATGGTGAGCTTAATGCATTCTTTTGGATCTTTATGCATCAGGGCAGTTCTTATTCCTTTAGCATCCTTAAATGTATCTTTAATATTCTTTTGAAAGACGTGTCTCGTATGACTTGGACATTTGTTTTCATTTCTCTGACAGCCTCTCCAATTCAAATTTGTTTTAAACTCGTTTGTTCTGAACTCCATTTTAAGTTAATATTATTGGAAACTGCCTCGGGGTGAGCGGTGCTACATGAAAGCTTGCCAAATACATGTGAAAGCATTAGTCAAACCAAACACACACGAATTCAAACCAAACACACACGCAGGCTCAAACTGAACACACACATGGATCTAATTTAAAAGTGACCACACTTCATGTTAAAGGCTGCAGACCTAAAGACTCGTGATGACGTCACCACAGAATTTACAATAATTATTCTGTGTTTAGGTTACTCTGTCTCTCGTCACACCTCAGAGCGTGTGTGCATTCGCCCTGACAACGTTACATAACGTGATTGTGTAATTGAATTACATGAAAGCAGGTTAAAGGAAGTGTGGTAGGGTGGCAGGGCGACATGACATGGTGACTGACAGAGCGACATCCGTGACCATGGCGACACCTAGCCAATCAGGCAACCATGCAAAGGAGTGTTTGAAGTTGGGCTGCAGCATAAGAAGTGTGTGTGTGTGTGTGTGTGCTTCTTTTGTCCTCACTCCTCTCATCTTTCTGTGCTGACCTCTTCCCATCTCTCATCTCTCACTCCTGTTTGCCCTATGTAGCTGGCACGCACGCACACACACACACGCACGCACACACGCACACACACACACGCACACACGCACACACGCACACACGCACACACAGAGCCTTTTTCTCCACTGATAAATCATGCACTGAAACTCTTTGGCCATTTCCTTCCTTTTTTTCTGCCCCCTGCTCCCCCGTCCACCCCCCACCCCCCTCTGCTCCAGGAAGTATGCTGCTGATCATGGCGGTTATCTCCATTCGACCAGATTAACCTACATTTCCACCTCACTGGGTGTCAGACAACAATCACCCTCTCCCCCCTCCACCACATTTGTTGCACCTCCTCATTCACAAACAGAGAAATGTATCAATGTGAACACGAGAGCAGACGCTTACAGTCACACAATGCTCCTTACTCTCCTTAGCAACCAGTTACACACTTGTGCTGTAGTTCATTGTGGCAGCACATTTAAAAAGACCTGATATTCAGCCTGGGAAAAGACTGAATCACGAGTGTGGGTAGGAAAAAAATATTTATTCAATTTTACATTGGCTTCACTCTCAAATGCAACTTCCACATGTACTCAGGTCAGCAAAACATGACCGGGTTTTTTTTTTTTTTGTAAGTGAAAGCACAAAAATCCAGAGTGAGTCGGCATGTTTTCCATCGTCAGGATGACGACAGCTTCTTTCATTTCATGGATCAGAGGATTCGGCGAGGCTCACAACCTGACAGAGATGAGAGCAATTAACCTTTAGGTCCTGAGCTGATAGAGCTCGGCTAAAATGTCAGTTTGTGTCTGTGGAAATACACCCTGCCTCTGATGAACCTCGAGCAGCCTGATGGATGCAGTGTGTGAAACCGCTCCAACAGACACTGCTGCTGCTGCTGCTGCTTGGATACTGTAGAAATGGAAGCTTCAAGGCTGCAGCAAAGGACACATTACCAGATTAGAGCACGAAATGATATAATTATGTAGAAAACAAGCTGCAGTTGACAGCTCCAATAGTGTTTTTGTGTCAGAATGATTTGATTTACAAATTCAGGAGACTGTTCGATCAACATTCCTGTTGTTTTCATGTCTTCTGTGTGAGTAACAGAAGGGTTTACTGCGCGCAGACTGCCTCTACAATCGCATTTTCCTCTTGAAATGTTAATGAGCAGAGGAGGGTGGATTTTTAGGACGGGGGTAGCCTGCAGCTCCCCTCCCTCATGTGCAGTCTCATGTGCATATGGGGAGACACTGTCATTGGACAAGAACCAATCCGCCGTACTGGGCGACAGATTCTGCAGCATGAGTGTGCCAGAAAGCGAGCTTAACTGGAGCAAGGGAATCAAACAATTCATATCTGGGACAACGCGTCCATGGTTATTTTATAGGCGCCCAATGGATCACAGGGTTTGGCTTCTATTTGGGGCTCCCGGCTCCGACTCGAGCCAGAGCGTGAAAGCAAACACAGAATCAGTCAGACATCTCCTTTTTAGTCCAGTTCTTCTCTTTCAAGCTTATGGAGACATTCCTGGAGTATTTAAGAATGTGTGTGTGTGTCTGCTGTGTGCAGCACAGGACCATACAGCTGCTGGGGTAGGTGTGCATGTTGATGCACAGCTGCAGGACACAAAGTCAGAGTTCATGTTTTTGCAAATGCTGCTCACTGTCAGGGAGCATGATACGATCTGTGTAACAAACTGCTTCAGGCAGCGTCACCTGTGTCCCTGCAGCGCCTGGTCATGCTTTGTCACAGTCGTGTGTGTTTCTTTCCTCTCTCAGTGTGGTCAGCAGATCCGCTCGGCCTTGGCTTACACTATTACATAAACAAATCCACCGTCTGTGACATATTTGGCTCTTGAACCTTAGTGACATATTGATTCTACTTACACAGCTACTTGAGGAACTGTGATCTAACTGCTAATATGCTAGCTGACTGGGCTACATTAATCAGTCAAAAATAACTCTCGGGGCTTTTCTCTGTTTTCTCTTTCTTCTTTCGCTCTCTTTTCCATGGCGTTCTGTAAAATAAGGCTTTTCAAGCCAACAGCATTGCTCATGGTCAGTTAGCATACTCGTTAGCTTAGCTTGGTCTTTAACTGGACAACGAGTCCATGCTGTTTATTCAAAAGACATATCCGAACCATCTTAGTGGAACTGTTTTACTCCGTCACAGGCACAGCTGATGGTGAAGCAGAGTTAATGAGCTGCTCCCTGTATGTTTGACTTTTTAGCTCTTCATCACTTCACAGGCCACCGGCAACACCATCCAGCTGCGCCTGGCACGGCATACATGATGAAACAAAAAATATTAACAGGAAACAGAACGTATATGTCAATTCTTAACATTTACTGTAAAATTCAAAGTATAATGTTTCTTACTTTTAAATGGCGTTGTGATACATTTATAAAGATGATGGATAGAGTATGGCTTAGCTTAGCATGTAGGAATTGTGCTATGTAACTAAAAAATAAACTTTCTGCCTTTTAAACCTATTACACTCTTAAGCTCATGTTTCTTTCACTTCTAACCACATACAAAGAGAGAGAAATCTATGGAACTTTTAATGCATACATAGATATATCTACATGCAAAGTTTTCCTTTGTTTTTTCCGAGTAATGTTTATTTTGATCCTCCTTCTCCAGGACTGCAGCTGGACACGACCAGCACTGTCAAGATGGTTTGTTATTGGTCAACAATGTGAATATACAAGTCAAACTTCACCAACGTGAACTTGAAGCAAAGAAATTTGCTTGGATGTGTTCCTTTGAATTATGACTTTTGAATTATTGCGACAAAAGCCCCATTTCCACCAAAGAGTGCAGTACAGTACGGTTCTCCTGGGAACAGCAAACACTGATCTGACGTGCGTTTCCACTGGCGACCGCACACTTACTTGGTAGGCGGGGTTTATGCCGGATGGCGCTAGTATCAAACCTAAGTGAATAATCCAAACTCAATTCTTCACTTTTTCTCACAATCTTACAGAGATTCAGTCAGTTATTTTGTTTAGTTTATAATGCAGCTGTAATAAAAACCCAAACTGTTAGGTATCTCAGTGAAATAAATAAAAATTTACTGATATATTCATAATAACGTATTTATTTATTGAAACATGGTGCCACCTCTACACGCAGAGCCTCAGAGGCAGCGCTGTTGTTCTGTTTGAGTGTACATTCAAACAAAGTAAGGTAACAGCGGCAATTAGATAAATTTTATCTGTAATATTTATTTTCTATAAAGAAAGTACATCATATTTTCAAATGCTACAGAAACATTGCGGCTGCGTTTAATCTCTAAAAACCAGCGCAGATCATCTGTTTGTCGGTTAATTTTCTCTCCAGGGTGACGGCGTGAGGGATCGGGCTGGTCTCACCAGAGGAGCGGCGGCTTCTCACAAGTCCAAAAACTTCATGACACATTAAAAACAGACGCTGTATGGAGAAAACAACTACGTGTAAGAAATCTAGGTGGTTACTGAAATGAGACATTAAGACAACACTTAAAAACAGCATTTGCCTGCTAATAGTCAACAGACGGCAGCGTGTGGAGCTCCACCCCACATGTCAGTGTCTTGGCACCCCAAAGGAAGGATGCCAAAAAGTAGGACGGTGCAGTTATTTTCGTACCATCCGCAACTTTTGACAATAGAAACTCAAATAATTGCGTGCCATACAGCACCAAACCGAACTATACCCTTAGGTGGAAAATGGGACTAAAATGTCACGGCATTAAATGTTGTTGTTACTTGGTCTTTCTTCTGTAAAACACAGTACAGAGTGTGGTTGAGAGACAAAGGGACAGCACGTGCACGCTATTTTCCTCCCCTGGGGGTCAAAGGCCCCAGATCCAGACAGCAGGAGTGACTCCCAGACCCCCAGCAGTCCGTCCAGCCTCGATGCTGCTCCCACCCCTCCTCCTCTTTTCCTTCATTTTCTGCAAACCTGGACTCAGACAACACCACATCTCAAAAAACTGCACAACAGTCACGAGCCAGCGATTGTGCTTTCCTCTCAAAGTGTGAGACAGACAGCGAGACTGGTGGGACGGGATGACAGAGCAGCAGTGCAATCTCTTACCCACACAGCCATCCAATAAAAAGGGAAGAACAGGATGTGATGGATTCTGCGTACACTCCTGAGAGAGACGACTGAAAGGGAAGGGCCCCGCTAAATGAATTCTGGCTGCAGAAGTCAAACGACCTGCCAGCGCCCTGACAGCATCAATTTGTTCTGTTTAGTCGTGGACAGGTTTGGGGGGAAATATATCGACGACATACCGAAGGAAAATTCAGTTTCTTTAATGGAACCAGCAATGCCAAATCTCTCTCTTATTGCTCATGTTGAGTGGTCTTTGCTGTACAAAGACCCTCTGTGTTCAACCTCGCTACAGTCGGGTTTTCTCCCCCTGCAGCGTCAAAACAAACACAGGGTCTGTTCTGTGCTAAGCCCAATAACAATACACAGTAGATTGTCACACTTTGGACAATGAAAACTTGCTTAAATAATGCTGATGCAGACTGTTTAAGTTGTTTTTTTTTTTTTTATAATTAAACGCAGCAATATCATCTCCAGGACATGAAAAGAGCAAAACCAAGTCTACATAAGCATCAGGACATTTACAGCTGGGGCCTGATCCATCCAGCCTTGGCTCTGGTTATTACAGCTGGCAGTGCCACTATTTTGCTCCCAGAGTTGTTATTTCCCTCCCAGTATCTTTCGGTGACAGGAAGCACGGGGCTGAAGCAAAGACTTAGCAGCATTCCTCTGTAGCTGAAAGCTGACAGCTGAGCCCCCCGTAAATGACTAATCCTACCCTCATGCGTTCAGCATGATTGGTTCGAGCTAATTACACTACTTCCCTATTACTGCGTGCTGAATGGCTGGTCGGACCAGGTGGGGTGGAGGTAAAAGGAGTTCAGGCCTGGGTGGTGGAGGCCTTCAAGGTACAGCTTCGAAAATCAATTTGCAAATTCTTTGAAACTTCATTTGTGTGAAAGTAAAGGCTCAATTTTTCTGTGGTTTCAGGTTCACAAATGTGAACATCTGTCATTTTTGTCCTATCACTGGAATAAATCATGAGTGGTAGTTTTTACTACATTTTTTAGACATTTTTATATATTTTCTGACATCCAGAATTAATGAAACAATACAATAATCTGGATATTATTGGATATTCAAAATATCTTTCAGCCAGAGTCTCTCTTCATGGGTCCATTTAGTTTTAATAATCTAACACCTGACGTTGGACCTGAGTTTGGCTGGGTCCAAATTGTACACAGTTATTTTTTTGGTTGGGAAAGGTCCTGGACCATTGTTGCTGTCTGTCTGTCTCAATATGGTTTAAGCCTGAGTGGATTTAAGTGAGCCAGCCAACAGCACCAATTACCCGGTGTGTCATAAGAAAATGTTATTTCACTCTTCTGTTCCTATTAGGGATGCACATGGCGACTAATTTCCCTGATGTTTAAAGTTTTCTTTTTTTCCTCAGTGTGGGCCGGCTTGTTGGAACGCATTTGCAATTGTATTTTACTATGTTCACCTCCTCTGGAATGGTTTTACACAGGTCCATTTTCTGCCTGTGAGGTATCGTGGATCCCAGCTGGCACCGTAACCAGCCACCAACCAGAGTTAAGCTGCATTCAAACCAAACCAGGGGGTCCAGAGAAACACCGCAGGGTTGTGCAGTGGTGCGATTGTCATTTAATTAATATAACAGGACCCATTGTGCGCTGTCAAGTTGCGTCCTCTATTCCTTCCCGAATCCACGGCTCGTGGTTGATTGCTTGAAGACGCTGCCGCAGCGTAACACAGCCGGCTGTGGTGAAAAAGTTTAGCCAATTTCAACTTTTTTTCGCAGCAGCCGCTGCAGCTCGAAATGCGACAGCCAAAACAGACACACTTGATTCAAATGAAAGAGAAAACTTGCGTTTTCTCTGGATCACCTGATTTGGTCTGAATACAGCCTTACAGTTCTAGTGTGTTTCCAATTTAGTCCCAAAGTTTGGGTCTGAGAAGACTCGACTTCACAGACCTTTACTTTCAAAGTACACAGGAAAGAGCAGCACAGCTCAGCTCGACTGAAAGATCGAAACACCAAAGCTACCTTAAATAAATTCATCAAAAGCAGAAATGTGTCCACTTTTTGCCTGGAATGCTGAGTAGCATCAAGCTCTGACAGGGAGAGGCACAAGCAGAAAAAATTCAGCTTTCACACCACGCAGCAGAGTGACACACGATCTTTCCCAGAAGCATACACGGGTCAACTTACATGCAGCGCGCTGCAGAATACTAATTCAGAGTCAAAGGCCCATTAGTTCCCCATATCGGTTCTCAAAAGCAAGACTTGCATGGCAACACTTGACACATGTCTCCATACACACAGAAAACTAGTCTCAGCAACTCAAACTTTAAATTCACTTTTTTGGTGTAACATTACTCCACACACACAACTGGTCAGCACAAACTACACCACAAAGGGTCATAATCACTCTGTGACAGCTCATTACTACTATGAAACCAGCTCGCATCAGTCAAAGCTCCAGGAGCTCTCCCTCTGTCTTCAGCAGCAGTCTGGAAGGCAGCGGGCCGCGGTTTATGGTCAGATATTAAAATTTCCTCAAATCTTCCTGCTAATCTGCTCTGTTTATGTGGAAATCACGAGCTCTCAGAGAGCTTCTGCATGGGGAGCCCTGATTTCCATCTGCTCTGCCACATGAAGTATCAATCTCTTTTAAATGGGATGAAAACATCTGGAATAATCATAAAAGTCAAATATTCAAAAGGAAGGAATTAATAGAACATTAAAACCATCTGGAAGTAAAAGTGTAGATGAACAACAAAGGAAGGATTCGTTAAACGTCACATTATATGGCCAAAATTACATGGACACCCACACATTATACATGTACGGCCATGAAAGTCATTCCAAAATCATCGACAGTAATCTGCTGTTGTACCAGCCTCCACCCTTCTGGAGCCGGCGAACCCACTGGTCGTAAAAAAAAAAAAAAAAGGTCTTAACTCTTACGTCGGGCTTAGCAACGTCCGACTTTAGAACTCATACTGAGTGCACCAATCAGAAATAACCACGGTCGTAGCTATGCCCTTTCTAATGTTTGTTGCCAGGCAACACACTCATCTAAGCGCTGTCAAACTGCCCCCCACAAAGAAGAAAAATGGACAACACAAATCAAAAGAAATGTAAATTTTACAGACACGAAAATTAGAAAACAGCCAAAACGACATCTTTCAAGCAGCTCGCTGTCTGAATAATGTCCGGCGGACCACAGACCATCCTGTCTTCTTAATGCCCGGTCACTGTTAATGCCACACACAACACACACGGCCACCTGCTTTTCACTTTTTGGTCATGTGCTGCTTTTGTAACCGTGGATACTTGTTTCATTTTCCAACTTACGCCTGCTCCATACTAGGCATAAAAGTTACACCCAGGCGCAACACATACAAGCCTTCAGTCTAACTGGTGCACTGATCCTAATTTTAAGTTAGTCGTAACTCTTTCTTACACTCAGGCGTACATCCTGTTGGTGTACTTGGCTCCAGGTTTTCTGGCTTTCCAAGTGATTCTGGAACAAGGCTGCATTAGCATTAGTACATTCAAACACTGATGTTATGCAACAGCGAGGCCTGGCACACAGTCAGGCACAGTCAACTGGTGAATTATACTCCCCATATTCAAGGGTCTAATTTGTGCCAGAGAACGCCGCAGCATGTCTGTTACAATACTGTATGCACCACAGCTAAGCAAGAGGGCATCTGAGCTGTTAAATGGTCAAATGAGTATTGAGAGAGAGAGAGAGAGAGAGAGAGAGAGAGAGAGAGAGAGCTGTCTGCAAGCTGAACAGCTGTTCACACTTCTGCCTGCAGATTTCCTGTGAATTTGCGAACTGTCTGATTAACTTATGAAAACAAGATTGTTTTTTGATAACACTGTTATTTACCTTTAGTTTCAAGTTTTAAGGGCAAGCATCAAGGGATGGTACAGCCACTGTGGATTAGGGATGGGTATCATTTAGGCTTTAGGGTTTAAGTGGTGCCTGAACTGATATTTTGAAATGGGGGAAAAAAAAACACAATATGATGGTCGACGACATTAAAGAAAACTTTCTGAACTGCAAAGGCAAATCTGAACTTTAAGTTGAGCAATATATTCACTCTTTAAATACAAAGCACCATTCAAAAGATTTACATTGTAAATAAATCTAACCCAACTACAATAATTAAAATTATATATAAAGTTTCTACAAACTACCCTGCCCTCCACTCTCAACTCAGTTGTCTACAACTCCAGGTTCAGCTTCATGCACATTGACATATTTGTTTTCTACGGCAAAATTCAACACCTCCTCTTTGAAGCTGCGTTCAGACAGAAAGCAATGAAGCCATGTTTATCACAGGAAACGCCCGTATCATGTCTCTTGGTCATAACTGGATCATATCTTTTGGATAACCGCTTCAGTCGCATCATTCACAGTCCGCTTACATTAGCTCGTTCAGAGGAAGGGGGACTGACCACTTTCTGTCATTAATTAGGGCCGATATAACCATGTTTGCTGCTCTGTATCAGTTGTGGAGGTCCTGGACAGGTCAGAAAACATAACGTCGTGTCTGGTTCATAAAATCATCCCGAGTAAAGTCATGTCGCACAGCTCTGTGTCGACCACAGTTAGCATTAGTTAGAGGCATCAGGAAGGAGGGGGGGCTTGCCATTTTCTATCAAAAACAACACACGATATTGTCATCGTCTGGCGTTCGTCGCATTCATCACTTTCTGTCGGAACACAGCTTGGCTGGAATCAAAATGAAGTAACGAAATTTGCACTGTGCTTCGGTCCAGTAAGTATCAGACATGTTGGCACAGCTACCATATAGGTACTGAGTTTCGGTACCCATCCCTAACCTCCCCTTCCCTAAAAATTTACTCAAAGGTCTGCACTGATCCAACCAGTACAGACTGCAAATATTCTAATGCTTGCCTTCCATATTCCATTTATTGTGTTAATATCAGCATGTCCAACAGGCTGTGTGTGCAAATGGATCATTAAGTGTGTGGTTTTTATACATGAACAAGAGGTTATGTCTGCAGCACAACAAAGCTGGAACATTCACATTCTTGCACATATTCTCCTCAAGCTGCCCGTTAGCCAAGATTCTGTTGTCTCGAAACATCAATGAGCCTTTGATGAGCCTTTGTGGCTTCGAGACAGGAGCAGAATTTATGCACGTCCACATATCCATTTTTACACATGTGCAACACACACTCAGACATATACCACATTCTCCATGTGTCTGATAAAACCGTGAAAAGCACATAAGCCTCATCATGGAAAAGGAAAAATATTATTTATACATGGAACAAAGAGCCCTCAGTACTTCCTGCTTCAGTGGATTAGGTTTCAGAGGAAGCAGATTACATGCCATAGTGAAGTTTCTGCTTTGGTCAGATGCATTCATGACTGCTGCAAACATGTTAGTATTAGTATTACATTTCATGAAGTACTGCATGTGCGTGTGTGTGTGTGTGTGTGTGTCTTTATCATTGGCGGCAACCGAAGAACAAATGAGTCATTTTTATGAATTCTGAGCAGCTAAGAAGAAAACAAGAGGATGTCTTGCGCTTCCACTGCAGATATGATTACAAGATAAGTTAAACTATGTTACATTCAAAGCTGGTATCACCTAAAAAGTTGAACAGATATAATAAGGATAAGATGACACAAAAAATTTTGTCTTTGGATCCAGAAATGTTCCCACTGCACATCAGCAAATCAAGCTGCGATTGTGACAAAAACAGATCCAGTTACTGTTTTCAATGTGCAAATGTCAAACAGATCAGGTCATCTGCAGCAGAGCGAAGATAAACGTGTTAGATAACAGTAACATTTCTTCGCAGCTGATAACCACTGCACAGAAAACCTGCACATGTCCTGATACCAAACAGATCACACTTGTTCCTTTCACAACGACGACTGTTTCAATCAGTTGAGACTCTGAAGGATTAAAACATTCCCATTTAACGAGAGAGCTGCCATGCTACGCTGCCCCCACACAGGGAGCTTCGGTTTAGAGTCGACAAATAGAGACTCTGCGTCTTGCTCAAGGACACTCAGGCAGAGTGTGTCCTCGCTGACATGAGAAGTTCAACTTCAACCTCTGAGCCAAAGCTGAACATAATAATACTGTGCCTTAATATTTACCTGTATACATAATCTGGTATGAAAATTCTGGCATTTTTGATTTTGATCTGTCATGTCACATATGATGCTTTTTTATCTGGACATCAAAGATATTTCTCAGTTACAGACACAATACAAAAGCTTGGGTTATATACTGTAGGTCTAAATATGAGTGAGGTTGTAGGAGGGATCGAAAAGGATCAGATCCAATTTGAGGCATCAGATAGTGAAGTCTATATGCTGTGGCAACTAGGAAAGGCTACACTGTACTTGGAAAGTCTTAAGCACCTGTTATGAACGAGGATTTGCTGCAGTGACACCCTATAGATAATCATGCCTCGGCCTAAGAGCTTATGACAGCCACCCAGGAGAAAGGCTTCAGAAATAAAATGAAGTCAGAGCTAAACATCAAAGAAGTGCAATGGTGTGAACTGCAGTTTTGATTTTCTTTCTTTTACACTTTTGAGATTTTAAGATTACAAGAAGTCTGGGTATTTAGGCCTGACTGATTCACTTTGTTTATTTAGATTTATTTCAGGTGTTGTTCATGTTTTCTGGTGGTTAATACGGTGGGACAAATTAAAACAAACAAAAAGGGAGCATGCTGTCTCTCAGCCTTCCTTTTACATGATAACGGTGCGCTGGTGCCCCTGAGACCACAAACGTTTGAAGCCGGGTTTTCAGAGTGCAATCTTTTGAAATAGCAGCCTTCTTTCAAGCTGTGTGAAACGGCAAACCATAAAACCTGTGACAGCGGTGACTACGTTAACGCTAATGCTAGCGCAAGTCAATGCATACCACACTAGCCACGACCAAACTCCAATTAAACACTCCACGGTGCACCCAAAGCAAGTCGAACATGACGACAGTCTATTGAGGTTAATCCAAGTGTTTGTGTCATAATTTTAGAAGTCAAACTACGGCTGAATTTCTTTAATTTGTGGCTGCTCTGGGCTTAACAGCCACAGGTAGCAAACAATTTTGAGCAGCTCCTATGATATGTCATTATAAAGTTACACTGCCAACTACAGGCCTGGCATGGATACTACAACATTTTTCAGTTGTTCATGTAAACATGGATTTTTTAAAGACGCAAACGAAATACTCCTCTTTTTTTAGTCATCGGTAAGATATGTTGACTTAACATAGTAAGAAAAACAAAGGTGTTGCTAATGACACTAAAAATGATTTTTCTTTTCTTTATAAATGAGTCACGACAGCACGACAGTTCGCTAATAACAACAACTTTTTCGCAGCAGACATTTTGACATGTCACAGGAGCGAAAGCACGTTCAGTTTCATTAAAGATGACTGAAATCTGGGTAGAGGGGTTCCTTGTTTTGTGTGTGCCGGCTCATTAGATTGGCTTACTCGGACACATATTGGAACGGAGCCATCGTTAATGTAATTAATTCCACCTGTGCTCTGCCTGCTACGACAAGTCTGAATAACTGCTGCAAAGAACGTTCATACCAGAAGCTGGAAGCTGAAGCAGCTAAACTGTTTTCTGTCACAACCAATTTTATTACTGACACCCGTGCTTGTGAAAATGATTTTTAGTTTGTGACAAAGGTCAAAGCTGATTAAAATGACTTCCTTCTTACCCTAAGATGCACAGCATGTATTATGTAGTGAGTGACCTACAGTAAAAAAAAAAAAAATTCACAATGAAGCAAAAATTAAAAAAAAAAAAAGTAGCATCCATGTGTTGTTGTGTACTTCCTTCTAACAAAACAAAAATGCAATATGTTACATTATAAAATGAAACAGAACAATTTTACACTTTATTAATAACATTTTGGAGCAGAGTCATTAATGTTATCAGTTGCTCCTGTGTTTTCCCTCCTGTGTCAAGTCTAAATGTTTCATGTGAAAAGGTTTACTGCAAGACAGCATTAGTGTTGCATGCTCACATTAGCATTGGGGCAAAAACTGATTTAAGAATGTATTATATGACCTTATCGAATAATATGTCATCAGTACTCTAGCGCTTATCACATCTTTACTAAAACATGCAGGTTCTCTAAAGCAGCAAACTAAGAGTTGGGACCCAAGATGTTCTGTTTCCTGGCTTCTAAAATATGTGCATACAAAATTCCATGTACTGCGTTACTGCCTCAATGTCCTCATTTCTCAGTGCAAGTTCATAGAGTAAGAACTCACACACTCAGGAAATCTGATTATCACTGATTTATTTTTAAATTTTTAGATTTCATAAACATTTCAGGTGCACGGCCTGCTGTGTTCTTTACCGGTACTTTTAAAATATAGATGTTATGTCTATTTACGGTGTATTTTTGTACGTTTTAATCCTGCAGAGACGCCAAATTTCTCTTTTAGTTTCAAGGTGAGTAAGTTTAGGAATCCCTGCTTTAAACAGTTTACCTCTGCAATTTGACATCGTACTTGGGGACAGTTTCTTCCTCTTTTGGGCACCGGT
>JAQFJA010000013.1:20581155-20605969 GCA_029874485.1 Naso brachycentron
AAATAATGAAGCAATGATGATTAGGAATGAGTCACCCTGTAAACTTCTAAGCCCCAAAGATATCATTTCTAAAGTGAGAGTGAGTTGCACCCACATGGAGATACGCCTGCAGTCATCATCTTGTCTAAAAACAGGAATGGTTGAGCTATCATTCACAACTATAACACCAAATCTGACTCACAAGTCTTCTTTGAGTTTAAAGTCAAGGCTGAGTTTTCTTTATCTTCATGTCTGTGCATTAGTTCCTCCTTATTTCTTTAGAGAACGCCCCGTAGCAAAGACTCAGACGATTGCGGCTGTATGTGTTCGAACAGATGATGACTCATTACTGGTAAGAACGGAGCGGGAACACCTTGGAGTCACTGAGCACCGTGGCTGCACACATCAGAGTATTAACCCCGGCGAATCGGGTTAATTGAAAATCAAACACGCAGCGAGGAGCGCTTTTATCTCATAATGCCATTTCAGCTTTAGGTACAGCTGCAAAATAAGGAAAAGGATGGTAAGCCGCGGTGTGAGTCAGTGCTTAGCTTACATTTTGCCTCTGTGTGATTGGGTTCAAACCATGCATATGCATTAGTGTGTGTGTTTTGCTTTGGTGTAGCTGATTTTTAATGCTTCAAATATAATGATCCCCCCTCTCCACAGTGTGACCCAGATAAGCCCCACCCTTCCACCCTGGAGCTTCAAGTGGCATAATTTCACACATCTCTCCCTTTCTTCCTCTGCTACCACACTCCCACATAACCCTTTAACCCCTTAGAGTGCCACAGGGTGTGTTTGCTGGGGCTATCAAGGCATGTGTGTGCAGCATGTGTCCATACGCTGAATTATTTAGGCCATCAGTCAGTCTCACACTCTCCCACAACACTGATCGAATTTGTTGTAGAACTGAGCGCTTAAAGGCGCTGTGTACCACTTCAACAGGCAAAAGCCGCCCACAAAGGAAATGAAAACTTCCTCCCAGACGCAACCAGGCGGCTGCGGTAAACACACAAACACACAAAACAGTCAAAAATACAGACAGACACAGGAAGTGGTGTGCTTCAGTCTGAGGTGTGAGACAGGCTTCTTGAAACATGGGCCGGAAGGTGTCGCATTTTCAAGAACGATTTGAGGAAGCTGTTCCTCGTTGGTTTTACTTAAGTCAAGACAACATCAGCAGAATGAAAATGCCTAGTTGCTATGTGTTTTTTTGTGGTTGCTAAGTAAAGCATCTCTTCTTTCAAAGACAAAAGAAATGCAGGATACCCTGGTTTAACTGATAACAACAAGAGCAGAAACAAAAAGAATATTTTTTCTTCAACATCAGGCAGGATTACAGCACGCAAGAGTCACAGAAGTGGCGGCATTTACAGAATCGTTAGAGATAAGTGCTTAGAGAGGATGGATGAAAGGAAAAAGTGAGCCTGAGGAAAGAGGAAATGAAAGCGAAGAGTAGAGGGAGGAAGGAGAGGGGTAATGGAGGGAGGACGGCGGGACTGGATTGTTCTGGGGGCCAGCAGACAGTAACAACACGTCTGGGCTGAGTGAGACTGACAGCAGAGACCTCCCGTGGAGGAGGCAGCACATCTACAATGAGGAAATGGAATTACCTGAGCAGAGAGATAAAACCAAAAGCACAGCGGGGGGGTTTGGGCGGCTCCGCCTCAGGCACAGCACAGGAAGAGACTTCAAGGAACAACAAAACTGAATATTTACACCAACAAAAGTGACTTCTATTCAGCTAATCCTCATAGAAATAAACTAACATTTAAAAGAAATGGAGTATTTGCAGTTAGTGTTGCTGCAGGGTGTGTGATAATTAAATAGCAGTCAGGATAAAAAAAAACTGACATCAGACAACTGGGTCAGGGCTGTTTTCGGATCAATCGGTCAGCGCTCTTCCTATAAATGTGACTGATTATTTCTGCCAAAGCAAAAACCCTTAAACCTTCATTTAGGGAAACTGTTGGCATTTTATGAATGTTTTTTATGATGGTGCTTTAACAACAAATAAATTACCTTTTTACTTGTGTAGTGGAGAAATGTCATCTTCAACGAAGGACAAAACTGGGATTAGCAAAAAAAAAGTATTTATTATTTATTGTGGTGTTTTGTGTATTGTGCTGGGCAAGATGAATTCCCCGTGTGAACAATAAAGGCTGTCTGATCTAATCTCATTTTAGAGAGGCATCAACATTTTCACTATGAGTTCATTTGAACTAATCAAGGTGCTGTGACACAGACGTGAACTGAAGCTATTTGAAAATGTCTCCTTGGATTGTGGGTTTGCACTCAGTAGTTCTCATGTTTTTCTGCCCCTTTAATTAACTAAGAAAAAAGCTGCATGTAATTATTTCTTTAATGATCCATAATGCCGTTTCTCTTTTTTGGTATTTGTCAATCCACTACTAGTTTTATAAATAAACAATGATAAATAAAAAATAATTAATGAATATTAATGGTGAAAAAGGGTCATTATAACCCCCTAGTGGTAAAAGTGATGTCACAGTGTTTGTTTTATCAAATCCTTCTTCTAAAACCCAAAGTTTTCTCAGTGACTGTCATCAAATTATCCCTATGAAAATCATGCACCAACAAACCAGCCTTGTTTTCAGTCTATTCAGACAATCTAAAGAGCTTCACACGGTTTACTTAAGTCAATATACACGTTTTCAAAAGTACTTCCAGATGGCAGAATTTTAATGAGTGGGTCCCTGTTTTGCATGTAAATAAAACGACACACATGTAATTGTGTGACCATGAAGTGATGTGAGGTTACAGTTGGCGGCTGTAGCACGCAAAAACAAAACAAACAAACAAACAAACAAAAACATAATATTGCTCCAACAATGAAAGGAGACTGATTTACACAACGCAGGATTTTAAATATTTTACATCAACGTACTCAACTCAAAGCCACAATATGTAACATGACTGCGACCCGCAGCTTCAAAAACAAAACTTAATGATGCGCGTTACGACGTCACACAAAACAGCACGTTCAGTAAAACAGGGTCATATTTTTGACAGATGGATTTTCCCTCTGATGTCCCATCCATCCCATTGGCCCACATACCATGACTCAGGGTGTTTGAGTGTGTACGAATGTGTGTTCGGGGTGGAGATCCAGTAACAGAGAGATCGACTGTGTCCCGTTCGTATGGGTCATGGGTCACTCTGCCCACTACTCAGAGGCTGCCAAGCCAGCCAGCCGTTCCCTCTCCACCCCTGATCGCTCTCTTTACTCATCCAGAGAAAAGTTCCAGTAGCACACCAACCACTGTAAAGCCATTGTTGTGCAGAGTCGCTGCCAGAGAGAGGGCTGCCTTGTCATCTATACTGCCCAGTCACATGCTCGGGGTCTTTAGAAAAACGAACTGCATCATCAGCTGGCCCTGGTCTGCATGTCACACTGAAAACATGACCACATACTGAACCGCAGACTGCCTGCCACCTACCGACTGACACATCACGTTACTTGGCGAGCTGACACTCGTCTGTTGCTGTATGATACTTGCTGCAAGGCGCACTTGCCATTTTGGTGAGGAAATAATGACTAAGTGGCTTAAAAAAAACTCAAAACAGCAGCTTTTTTTCTTCTTTTTTTTTCTCTTAAAAACACACGTAATGTCCAGGCAAACGACCTCACTGCTCCAATATGCCGTCACAGATCCAACTGTCACATACAGCCAGATTCTAATGTCTCCAAGCGGACAGCCTTGTTCCCTTTCGTCCTCCGAGTGACCCGTAAAAGGGTCTTGGTTGGGTAATTGATTGTCATAGAAAGGCTTGTGTAGAAAGCAATTCAATTTCCACCGGGCATGTCTTGCCACATTAGTGAGAATGGTGCTATTGTTTGGTCGAGCTGGCAGTGGCACGTAAAGGCAACTCTGTCCACCAATCCTCTGCAGCCCATTAACAGAATGTGCACCCTGGCAGGGCAGGAACTGGGCCACACGGTAACCTTGAGCCAGGAGGTGGTCCTCTCCTGCTGCGGTGCTGACAGGGATCTGAAGCGACGGTGCCGCTGGGTTGGATCGCGGTGGCAGACGGGGTCAGGGGGTTTGTTTCGGAGTAACAAAGGGACACTGGATCAGGGCCTGAATGAGCACAGAGATGATTCAGAGGAGCTGGGTTGAGATCTGTTCCCTTTTCCTGTTCAGGACAGGGACCCGGAGTGCCTCCAGTTTATGATCTCAGAATCTTCAAATGTTTAGTTTGACGAGGGCCGAAACAAAAAGAAGCTGGGTAACAGAACTGAGGGAGGAGTTCTTTCATTTTTCTCTTATGTAATGTTAAATGATTGACAGATGGTCTCTTCCAAGGTTTAGATGAGGATGAAAATCTCTTTTGATTCAACAAGAAAAAAATGGCTGAGTCTGGCAATATCTGGCTCCTTGATAAAATGTCAAAGGGACAAAACTATCAACAGATTGTGAAGCTTTCTGAAGAATTGTTTTTAATGTGATTTTAGGTTAGATAAAGAAACACACCTAACAGAAGCAAGTGAATGTGTTTTTAGGGAACTAAAGAAATAACCTGCAGCCTCAGTCGATTCACTTTCACATTGTAGAAACCAGTATTTATATTGGGAAAAATGATGCTAGAACCAGCAGCTCGCCTTCTTTCCAGTCTAATAAACAACAAATAAAAGAACAGCAAATTACAGCTTTTTCGACATCTGTGTTATCACTTATTCAAGAAGCACGTGTCCCTTTTGTTGTGTAAATTTAACACACATGCAAATCTTTTCTAATGAAGATCTTTTCATTAGAGTTACAACTTGCATGAGAAATAAAATGGTCCACTTTTTATTTTGAGGCACCTTTTCTCTCTGATGTTCATCTCAAACATGATCTGTAACAGAGCATGCTAAACATTTCCAATGCACCACGGCTCAATAGGCACAGGAGTGGCTGCCGTCTCATTAGAATATGTCACCATGGCTGCAAATACCCACTTAATTCAGATCAATAGAGGCTCAAGAGCCTGGGGATTGGCTGGCAGATCAACAACAAACCTTTCTACTGACCATCCAAGGGGGGGTGCTCGTCTTAGCCACAGAGCCGCCACATAACTCGCCGGACGGATTACTCGCCTTTCAATCACCACAAGGGTCTTCAAGCGAGAGACCGGGTAAGGAGAATAAATTTGTAAATTAGGAAAGGGGTTCCCAAACTTCGCCATGCTAATGACCCCCATGCGGCATTAGCTTTGGGTGGGGACTCCCCCACTGCAAAACTTCTTTGGGTGCACTCACACTAGGCAATTCGTCCCGTGCCGAAGCATGTTTGACCCCACAAGTCCAGTTTGTTTGACTCGTGGGAGCGCTCCGTTCCGTACTCAAGCACGGCACGCTTTGTCGGCCCTGGCACGACTGGAAGAGGTGGACTTCAGTACGGTACAGATGCACGTGCACGAGCACAAGCATGAAGCGCCAACATCATTGTGACAGTTTGTGGAGGATTCTCCTTAAATTCAGGCAAACAACAGCAGACAATGTCCACAGAAAAAGCAGTGGAAAAATCTGTGACTGTCTTGTGGATCAGGGGAACCAGAGACCAATTTAAAAATGTTATTAAAAGTTTTGTTTCATTTCCCCTCCACATACACACGACCCTGCTAGTGTCTCCTGGCAACCTCCAGATGTCAGGACCCCCACTTTGAAAACACTAAATAAGGAAACAAAGACATGGAAAGAAACAAATTATGGGTGTAAATCAAAAGTTTCACAGCTATATCAACATATAAGTTTATAATGATAGAATATTTGCCCATATCAGAAGGTATGCCATGAATTAAATCTCCATTTTATTTATTTCAGGGGGCCTGCAGTTCTTAAGAGATGGTTTTAAATGACCAAATAACATAATCATTCCTAAAGAAACTGCCAGCTCTTTTCTTTTCTGCTTTTTCTGCCTCACAGGGTGAGGTCTTGAATCTCCGAGCCCTGAGCGGGCTGTATGAAAGGGGCTTTATGTAATCAGCAGTACAGCACATTTGGTGCTGGACCGGACAGGTTTCGTGTTTACCCCCACCACCAATAGGGTCAAACCCAACAACACAGAGCAAATAAGCTCATTGTTCAACAAGATGAGAAATGCTGCTACATGTTGATTTGGGATGGGCCAGAGTTTTGGGGGGGTGGAAGGGGTTTAACCTAGGAATGTACTGTACACAACCCTTTAATCCAGAAATGTAAGAAGATTGCATTCTAGCATGTGTACGTGTGTGTGTGTGTTTAGAGGTGGGGGCTGTCTGTCGGGCTGACCTGTAAGCCCCTCTGTCACACAGTTGCTGTTGCATGAAGCTTATGCAGTGAAGCCCACAACACTTTTTAGATGATTATAGCTCTCTGGTCTGGTCTGTTTCTGTGGTTTAATCTTTACAAAACAATGTTCTAACCGCAGTAATTTCACCACACACACACAAAAAACCCAGACATCCACTTCAGAGCATGTTACACATCCACAGGCTTATTCCTTGAAGCACCCAAACAACAGGCTCCCATACCGAGAGAAGTATATTCCAAATGATCAATTTGGGAATAAGCTCAACACGCACCAAGAAAGTCAAATTACATCAACTCATAATAATTTGTTTGCACTTGTGACAAAGAATTTAAGTGAACGATGTAAACAAAAGTTAATGAGGTATGCCTGTCTGAGCAGATTAGAACTGGGGTTAAATGAACTCCGTTTTCCGGTGACCCTTTTGAAACATTAACAGAATGGATTTAGTCTACGCAGCTTCCATCTGTGGTAAACAATCGCTGGCTGGTCCCCCGCAGACAGAAGACAGAGAAACTGCAGAAGTGATGCAGGCCTGCCATGTGTATCCATCTGAACAGGGCCGCGCTACAAAAAAAAAAAAAAAAAAATCCATACAAGGGTCCCTCGACGTGTGATGGTGACTGTATCTGCAGAGCCTCCGCTCTCTGCCTGTATTCTGATGCGTTGGTTTAGTTAGGATGTTTCTGTCAGCTTGCAGGTCAGGCTGACAGTGGATAAAACACAGCGACTGGACGCCATTCGGACCTAGAAAAATTGCAGATGCAGATGTTGCAGTGAGGAAAAGGTAATTTAGCCGTAGTGAGGCCAAACAGCAGGTGGATAAAACTCGTTCCAGAACAAGAGTGAAGCTCGGTTTGGCTTCCACCTGCTTTCAAGCTCTGAAGGAGAGGCCGGGGATAAAGAGTGACATGGAGTTGGCCTGCTTTCTGTTGGACAGGTAGGTGCCAAACAATTGCAATTAGTTCTTGCTAGCTTCCAAAATACACAAATTTTCCATTAAAACAGATGTAAGATTCCTACGTATCTCGCTGTGTAGGATCGAGCAACTGCTGTATGTACACGCTACAATACTTCTGGTTCCACTGCGCACAAGATGAGGGGACAAATTTAAATGTTGTGATTACGTCGCAACAAATAAATGTTGCCGAGTCCACCTTTAACATGGTGCCAGGGACAAACTTACACTAGTATTATATTTTATTTGATTATTCAATTAATGTCAAAACAAGAGCGTCACCTCTACATTATTTGCGTTTTTAATAATTTGGTCAAATTTCTGAATTTGTGCGTTGTCACTTCAAAACAAGTGGAAAAAAGAACTACAGCATTAAGTCAACAGAAAGAGGCGCACAGAGCTGGAGGACGGCACTGGCACCAACCTGACCACGGTCCACCACAAGTCAGAGGTCAAAGAGATTTTTTTGAAAAGATGAAACCAAGACTGTTCCGATAGAGCTGTTCCCTAATTCAGAGTTTGAACATTACCGTTCTCTAGATATCATTTATTCTACACATTCATGATTAAATCTTTGTAAGCCTTCCCTGACAGAATAATCAACAAGCCGTCAATCAACAAAACAAAGAGGTGATCAACCCAGCCAATGGTGTTCCACAGCAAATAGAGCATGAAGGGAATAGGGACACATCCGTTACCGCTGGCATATCCATTTCATTACTGGACACTGGAAATGTAACTCTGCCAATCAAACACAAGGGCACTAAAAGGCTGCTGGCCTTGGACGTCTCCGCCGTGAACAGTGATCAGCCTCCTAGTGTCTCTGTTTAATCTGTGAGCTATTTCTGAGCAGCTTTGAGGAAATGCACAGACACACATACTGTATCCCCGAAAGGCAGAGCTTGGTTAGCAGATTCCCTACTGAGCTGAAAGCCTATCTGAGTGCAATTATGGGATGTGTGTTAACAGTGGGTTATAATTGGATTTGCTGTTTGAAATGACTGGGTACAGAGCTGTAAAGCTAGCAGACAGATCCAGACTGATCCACAGTGGTACAGTGTCCACCCTCTCTGTGTCCCCTTTGTTTTTCTCTGTAGTATCTCTGTTCAGTGACAGCTGCTGGTGGAAAGTTCTGAGAACAAAAACAGAAACCGTTTCTAGAAAGTCAATTCAGCGGTAAAAACCGTCAGGCTGGTACAGAACTGTAAGAGCAGCACATCCTCAATTATTAGCATAATAATGACCCACAAAACCAAGACTGATACGAGCACAACACAAACTTCACTGGTAGAAGATCTATAAACTGAGGAGCACAAGGTGCACATTAGGGATGAGCATTGAAGATCAATAATCGGGAAAATGAACGATAAATTATTGATTTAATCATTATTTTTTGCAGTAAAAATGCCTACAGCAGAAAATGCAAATTACAGCCTGTTTTCCCCAAATTTAGTCTTTATTTAAAGAAGAGCTCATAGTCTGACAACAATCCTTCAACTGTTTAACTTAACAAAAAAGATCTGAGGCTCCAACACTTCAACACTCATAAACACAACTGAGTCTTTTAGAAACCATTCCAAAAAACAATCACATCAAACAATAATAACTTTTTAAAAAAAAAATTATTTACCGTTGTGCATTTCGGCTCCTCCGTGCTCAGATGGAGGTGATGGAGGATGCACTGACGTTAACCAGGCCGGATGTAATGTCGTCGTTGTACTTACACACAGCTTCGTCATTTTTTAGTGTGAAATGGTCCCACGCCAAACTTCACCTTAACTTCTTCATGTTTACGTCTGATATCTTCAGCAGCCATGACGGCAGCTCGTAGGCAGCTGAGTAACATCATTTCTGTTTTCTCTGCCCTCTAAAAGTGGCATCGCCCCCTGCTGGTAAGATGTGTCATTGCTGCCACATGGTGAAATTCACTGCATCGCTTTAAGACTCACGCTATGCAACACACCCTGTATTTACGTTGTGTTATGTTTGATCAACAGCAATTTCACGTGATCGACAAAATCCTTAACGATAAATTATCAATCATCGATTAATCGTGCCCATCCCTAATGCAGATAGTGAACACATATCACACCAAACCTGAGTAATTCCTCTTTCCACACTGTACACCAAAACACTGAACATTTTTAGCACACAGCAACAGCTGCGGCATGGTTGTGACAAACCACTTCCAATCTCTCTTTCACAGTAAATGACCTCCGGCAAGACAGACACTAGTGGAGCTATTTCAGCTCTGATCGATTCACAGCTCATCCTTTGTCGCTTTGGCAGCCTCACCAGGTAATTAGTGACAGCAAAGGCATATGACAGAGACGATACGTGCCCCTGGATGCTCAGCAACACCTACGCTCGGATGCTTCCGCCGGTCCGCGCACATGCCAGCAGCAGCTGTAGCTCTCCTGAGGAAACCAGGGAGAGCAGAGAAACACTGGCACACAAATGTTGTCTTTGATCAGCAGTAACGTGCCATATTGTTGCACCAAATCACTTAGTGATGCAAGCTGCTATGAACACAGTGCAACAAGTCAAACAGCAGCCAAAACACACGAATGAGTGCAAGCGTGTGATGAAAAGGTGGAAAATAACTAAAGCTACAGTCTGATGCTGAGTTACAGTTTGTTTCTTACAAAAGGTGACTAAATTCAAAGAGAACCAGCTGAGCAGGACTCAGTCTGACGTTCGCACATCATCCTGCCACATTACTTTTGTTCAGCTCTGTATTCTGGATAGACAAGATTTGACATTAGAGACAACAGTTTTTGTTCAACAGCAATTTTTTCATCTTCACAAGCATGCTTGGCTACAACTTTTAAATGTCAGTCAGTATCCATGCGAGTGAAACAGCAGTGTGGGCGAGAACAAGGAGAGGGAAATAAAAACAAAGCCTGGCACTGTGGGGAGTGACGGTGCTCTACTTTAGCGCTCTGCTGCCTCCGATCCCTCAGGTGTATTTGAGGAGGTAATAGGGGAAATCAGAAACAGGGCACAGCACACAGAAAGCACAGCAAAACACTGCACGGGCAAAAAACACTTTATACGCAGAAAGCAACGTCTGAATGGCTCCACCATCATTGTGCTAATCGCCGCGTACATCCAACACAGACAGATTTGTACGATACAGGCCACTAAAGAAAACAGTTCCCCAGACCGTGATTGTTGTTGTCAGTGGGTTGAATGTAAGCGCAGCATAAACCTGTCCACTCAACCAAAGCAGCAGAGCGCTTGGGGGGAAAATGACTACCAGCTGTTGAAAAGGCTCTGGACACAGCCAGCATCAGTTATGTAACTGTGTACTGAGAGCCCAGCGCCCTGAGCATCGCTACTTGTATGCAAACACAGACCTCTGTGGATAACAGAGCGGAGGGGGGTCAAGTTACTTGCTAAATAAATCCCACACATAACACCCACACGTGCCCAACACTTTATCAAACACATAAGAGTGTACAAAACAGTTGGTGCTGTCAGTCTGAACGTTTCCAGTCAAAATGTTACAGCAGGAAGGGGCTCAGAAAGGAAAAACACACTTGAACCCCAAAATATCCCAAACAGTCAAAGAGATCCTCGGAGGCTGCTGGCTTATAGATGGAGAGGAAAGCAGAGGGAGGAAGCACAAGGTAAATTAATCACCGTGCTAACAAAAACAGGCCAGCAAGCTTACCTTCTCTGGGTACATGCTGTCCCAGTCCAGCGAGCTATAGCGGTGAGCAAGGCCCAGAGAGAGGGACAGTGAGCGACAGGAGAGGGCCTGAATAAACCGCAGTGAGCAGTGGAGTGAGGAGAGGAAGAGGGGAAGAGCAGGAGCGAGCAAATTAAATAGGTGATGTATCCCCGTCATCCACTGTTTGAATAAATGCCACGCTGTATCACAGGCTGACAGGCAGAGCAGCTTTACAGACGCTGAAGCACAGAGAACTACAACCAGCTGGGTGGACAGAGAGAGAGAGAGAGGAAGGGTTGACTGTCAGCTGTGCTCTTCATGAGCAGTATTTGGTCTCTTCGATCAGATGGTCAACAAAATTCATCTGGTAATGCAACTTAACCCGCCAGTGCTTATCTTGCTTTAATGAGAATTCAGCTCCTGGTGTTCCGACCTGCTGTTCACCACAGTTTTAGAAGAAAGAAACAACAATGTTACATGCAAACCAGATTTCAAACGACGTGTTTTCCTATTAAATAAGTGCTGTGTGTCAGAACAGTTTATGATGATGTAATAGCCGTTCACATGGATTTTAAAAAGGTAGTTTACAGCGAGTTTACACTGGCTTGTTTTATTGTCCTCATCTGTCACTGAGGGGAGAAAAAAATCATTCATCTGCTTCATGTGCTTTTGTTGTCATTAAACCTGACAGCGTGGTGAGTGTCTCTGCTTATCTTTTCTCTGTTTGCGCTCTTTAAAATCTGTAAGTTTGTTCTGAATATTAAATTGCATTTTGATTGAGTTGCTTTTGAAAGAATAATTCTATTACATATGGTATCATTATGATTAAAAATAAAAATTAATATAATGGGCAATAAATAGAATAGAATAAAAGATAATGACAGACATTTTACACCTGGCCTCAAAAATGACAGACAACGACAGTTTGTTAAGTTCGGACTTAAAACTACAGGAAACCACTTTTGGTTTATGTGTTATGTTTTTGTGCATTTAAAAAGTGTGTGTGTGTTTGTGCACAAAGGCGCAAATTTTGCTTGTCAATAAACACGCCACCTGCGTTCAAACTCTCTGCGGCGTTTTGACCTCTAGTAGCAAAATGATGCTGTTTATCTGAAAGAGAAACCCTGTTTTGTTCATGTCATTCACACACAATGCAACAGTGTCACACTGTCCCACTAATCAAACAGATTAAGATATGCTGAAGTTTGCTGACAAGGACGGGCAGAAGACGACAGCCGGCTTGTAAACTAACTGACATAAAGACGTATTTATCTGTATTTATCTGTATTTATCTCTCAAATGTGTCATAATGAAGAAACTGCACTCAGCAGGTTCGTCAGATCTCAAGCATACACACAAGAATTCTGGTCAGCAGGGCCGAATGTTGGCGGAACTTTTGTTTGTTTACACGAAAACACCAAAGGGTCAACTCACCGTCTCCACTCATGATTCCACTCAAGTGACTTTGTTCAAATTTTCTGTTCAAGCACCGGTGGGATCAAGTCCTCAAACATCTGGCAGGTGTTTGCATTTTATCTGAAGTTTAGACAATCACACCATGCAAAACTAATATGCACAGAGCCATGTGAAATCTGTTTGGTTTTTTGTTTTTTTCCCCCCAAATTTCTTTTTTTTTATTGTTTTTAACTTTTTACACTTATTTTACCAGCAGAAACAGTCTAATAAAGTGAATGAATTAAATGCAAACAACCTAATAATATTAATAAGTTATAATTAATCGATTCAGTACAACACTGCACTGTTTTATCAAGTGCTTCAAGTCTGAAAAAAATGACTGTAAACAAAATATTTGAATTTAATTTAAGTAACATGAAAATGCTTATAAGCTCTTAATGGTTTTCTTCAAGTCAAAACAAACAAGTTACAGTAAACAAATTATTTCATTTCAGAGTTTGCTAGCTTCTTCCTTGTTCCTCACATCAGCTCTAGAATCTGAGTCATCGCACATGCTTTGTGATGACCACTCACACGAGTGTGAGCCATGTAATCTTAACTAATTTATACATTTCATATTTGTCCCACACTTCATGGAAAGCATTTAAAAAGGTCAAATCCTGCACCTTACACAACAGACACGATTCTCCTTAACCACAAGCCTGATTTGTCAACACCAGCTCTTGTGGTTACTTAAAGGCTCAGCCCCGAGGGGCTTGAGGGTTTAATCCTCTTGTTATATCACAGAGCCAGCCGTGGATCAGGATGCATGTGGGAGAAAAAACGGTGGTCACAGGTTGGAGTTCAGACAAGGAGCTCTGGGTTTCCTCGCTGTTGTCCTACCCTTCACTGAGACCACATCTGACAGCATCATGCAGGGGGAAGATTGAAGGGAGAGACAGGTGAGCAGAGCAGAATACGAGGCTGGCGGTAGAAGAGGAAGCAACAGAGACAGAGTGAGCGAGAAAAGTAGAAGAGAAACTAAAAGTTCCAGACAGAAGAAAGAGCAGAGCAATAGAAAGCAGACAGACAAACAGAGAAGGGACGACTCGTATGAACACACATACAGACACGTATGAACACAGCGGAATCACTATTTGTTCAAAGTTAATGTTAGATTACTGAGAGGTCCAGTGCGTCACTTCTGAGGGGAAAGCAGACCTACATGGACTTTGCTTGCCTCTTGCCTCACTGTATGTGAGTGTGTGTGTGTGTGTGTGTGTGTAGGCAGTGAGGCAGGAATTTCAAGTATGCACTGGAAAACAAGCAGGGGCCTCCTTTTCAGCCGGGCTAGGGGTAAGACTCTCGGCGGAGCTCCAGATTACATGGCGCGACAGACAGGAGATGGTTACACTTCACAGTATTGCCTGCACCTGTATTACGTGCTATTTACAAGATCATTATGCAATGAGAGCACATACTTTCTTGCACTTTTTTCAAACAGCCTAAGCTTGTTAAGCAATTGGCTTTAAAGAGTGTTGTGCTGCAAATTTTAGATGCTGCAGGCAAAGAATCCAGTTAGCACAACATGTAATTAGCAGGTTATTGTGGCCGTGGGATGTTTAGGAACAAAGCTTTTCTGTACAGTAAACTGAAGAGTTTCCCATGATCCTCAAGTGCGAGGCACAGACTCTCTAATCAGCCACCATGCTGTCCTTTACATGAACAATACACACATTCTGCTTCACGTGGGAGAGAACTCACGTCACCGGACAATAATGATCCAATTCATTGCACCAAAGCAGCAACAGTAAATTCATCAAACCTTTCTAGGAGTGAAAAAATTTCTTTAAAGTTCACTTCGGAATCCAAAGCACCCCCATCTACCTGTCTATTTCAATGACCTGCCAAGACCTCAATACACACTCTCAGCCTTTGCTCTGTTGCACAAGTCAGCAAACACACAACACACGGCAGAACCAGGTGCAGAGCGCATGAGCACGTCTCCAGCACACACAATGAACAATCCATCTGCATTCAAGCACATCTGAGCAGAAGCTCAGACATTCATGGCATTCAGTTTTAAAGCTCTCGTCCATCTTTAATGACGGCCTTGTAATGTTGCTCTTTCAAGTCATTCATCTCACTGTGGCAGCCATTCAGAGGTTTACGACTCGCAGGCTACAACTAATCTTCAGATTCACCCAAACATGAAAACATATTTGTCTGGTTTCCTGTCCCTGGGTCTCTGCTATCCAGAGAAGGGCCCTCGCACTTTATTCTCGTCTCAACACACCCTCAACTCCTCCTCTTCCTCCAACCTCCTCCTCCTCATCCACCAGGCACGGACAGCTTACAAGACCACACAGCAGGCCGACGGCAGACAGACTCCGACCTCGACTCAGCTGTTTCCTTTTGTTTTTAAACCTTTTGAGAATCCCGTTGGGTTCACTTACTAGCCACTTATGTCACTGTGGCTATAGGCTTCGTTAAAGCACACAAGAAGAATTCTGTAAAACAAGACATTCTGTAGAAACACCTTATTTAAGGGAGTGACTGATCCAGCTCGCAATGACAGGCAATTATTACAGAGTGTGGTACATTCAAAACAGCTACATGTGTTGGAGTTGTGACAGAAAAAGAGGCTGATACCTTGTCTGGAGTGTGACTGTGTAAAGCAGAGTGAAGGCGGGGGTGTGAGGGCCTCTCAAGGTCTTTCTAATCACACAATGAGTGAGCGCAGGGCAGCCCGCTGGCTCCACAGTGCAAAGCCACAGACACAAACACATCCAGGGCCACCACAGCTTCCCCTCGGTGACACATCTCAGAGAAGGAAAACAACTAACTAGCCTCTCATACAATCCAGCATAGCAGCCTCCAACCCCTCATTAAGTCTCTGTTCTTTGAAAAGAAGAGCCAAAACCCATTCTCAAGAAGATATGAGTAAAAGTATTCCGAAAAATACCAACTCAAAATAACTTTGAGACTGTGTGGTAATGTTTCTCTGTTGAATTTGAATTAAAAAAAAGCAGAACAGCGACGTCTCCAAAACTGAATGGCTGTAGAGAAACCCACCGTGTTTATGTGAAAAACAGCCTTTTAAATCATATGGTCTGCCACATTCTTTAAAGAAAACAAACACTCTATCCCACTGCCAGGTTTTCGGCAAGTAAACAAAAGAGGTTTATTTTGCCAATCCCTTAAGAGCATAGAGCTGTGCTTTCAGAGGACAGGGGCGCAGGGAGAACTTGGTGACCACATAGGATCCAGGAGGACGTGTGTGACCACAAGTCGCACCAACGCCTCATGGAGATGAGGAGGCGGGAAGTAAACTATCGCGCTCTGCTGCTGCTGCCAGAGATAAGCAAATTACATATAGAAAGCGTGGCGAGACACAGAGGCGTTAATCGTCACCCGCAGATCAAATCTAATCAATTAGGGGTGGCCAGCTGGCACTCGAGCGGAGGCATGTCAGCGACAAATCCTACTAACTGATCCATCCATCAAGCCATCCACCCAATCACCCAGCAGCTCCTTCTCTCCTTTACTGACTGTAAGGGAGAGAAACGTGGAGGGGAGACTGAAGGTCAGCTTCTTTGGAGAATTAATGACACAAAAATGACAAGTAAGCAATAGAACAACAAGAAACAGCGTGTTTATTCTATCTTGTTCCATGAATTTTACGTATCAAGTTTCATTAACACGTCACAAGGAGAACTGGGCATCCCATTAAAAACAGTCTTGTAAAGAAGGTATGTAAGGTATAGTGATGAAAACAATGCTCCCTACAGCGGGTCCTCTGGAAATTCAATGGGCCTCCAATAAAATTTTCTTTTCTGAAGACATTGTACTGTTAAACTTCTTTGATGTTGCTATGGTACGATACGGTTATAATAAACAGATATATTCATGTATGTTCAAAATGTATCTAAAATTAAACAAATGACATCACAAATCTAAAAAGTTTGTCACCAAACAACTGTCCCATCAGCATGACACAAAATTGCTGTCTGCTGGCCAACAATAGTTTTTCAATCATGTTTTCCGTTTTCTGCTTATTTGAGAAAAAACAGGAACTCTCATCGGGAGCTGGATCTGTGCAGACGCCTTCAGAGCAGAACAAAATGGCGGCCGTATTTCAAAGTATTTTTATTTTATTACAGCGCGCCCCCCCTAGACATTAGAACATTGTCACCATGACTGAACACAGCAGTGAACATTGGAAATGGGAGATTACTCACTATGAAGTTTGTATCATTAATTGTTTGTGTTAATGGCTAAACTAGCATGTTGCGAGACTGTGCACACGTTATCCCGTCTGCGCTGCGCTCAGAGGGTTTAAACAGCGCTTGACTAATGAGCTGACAGCAAGGTTTGCTGCTCAAAATATATTGTTCTAAATGAAGTGCGTCCCTGGCACGCATGGATAGTGAGTTCACTGCGTCCTTTCAGATTTTAATGACACGCAGGACACGTACCTAGCAACGTCACTGGTTATTATGGATGCACTTGAATTATATAAAATACTATATAATTATTGTTCATGGTCTAACTCTAGAGACGGGCTGCTGATTCCACAGTTACTGTCTTTTAATTTTGCATCATATGTTTAGTGCCTTCACTGGCATGTAACTTGATCTTCTGTGATGTTGGAGTCTGACTCTCCGGATGAAGACAGTGGGTAACTGCCAATGAACATCATTTCAGACTCCATCCACCTCCCTTTCTGCTATCTGCATGTTATTGTTTTGCCTTAACACTGTTGCTACATCACAGCTTAGCACAATCTATGACAATTGTGACCGATTTAAAGAAGCACAAACAAGTCAAAGCAATTTTTAATCTACAGCAGAAGGACGATGTGTGAGGCCAGACCTTTTTCCAGCGCTAAAACAACACGCAGATGCACTGTTCCTGCACTGTGTTGATCAAAATGAGCAGGGGACACCATAAAAGAAACAAGGCCAGTGTCTGGTCTTTCTAATATAACTTCACATTTAGCACTTGTCAAAGTGTGGGTGCATTATAATTGGGGCCCGACCAATATAACAGTTTGCTGATATTATCAGCAAATATTGGCCTATCGCAGATATATCATATCGGCACATGCTCTACGATATGCACCAATGTTAAAATGCTTTCAAAAGCCAGAAAAAATGCTTGTGTGAGTGAAATGTTTACTTTTCGGTGCACTGATGTTTGGAAAAAGGTTTCTGAAAATATAAGATATCCAGCCTGTCTGCCTCCATCACATATCTTTGTCACAAGTATTTGATAACCACAATCAGCCAGTTTTATTTACATAATATCAGCCGAGGTCTCTGATTTCAGAATTTTCTTGTCCTCTAATATCAGTACTGGTGTGTTGTGACAAAAAGACAATAATTAACGTATGAATCAGTTTTTGTTTAGACTGCTGAAATATATTGATCTCATATATCTGGTAGTGCTCAGTTTTTGGTGAGAACTGTAACCAAAATCAGCCAGAGCACTGTCACAAAACGATCCTTTTTTTTTCTCCCTCTCCGCAGGCCCAGTTTGTCTGAAACTGGGCAATGACAGGAAGCAGTGGAAGTAGGGAAGTTGAAAGAATTGGGTTTTTTGCAGGGTCATTCACACGCCTGGAAACAGGCCAAACAGGACAAACTATCACAGCATCACAAAAGGCACAAAGAGCGAGGGGGTGGGCTCCACCTGCCCCGGCGACCACAGACAGCGCTGAGCTTCACAGGGAGTTGTGGCTGAATCCTGTCTGCTGTCTGTTTCTTATCCGCCCCTCCAGCACTCCTGTAGCCTTACAAAAGAGCACTCTAAAGCGTTGGCCATGCAAATGTAAATGGCTGAGAGTGAAATGTGTGTTTATTTTGGCCTGTGTGATTTGACAAGCGTGAAATTAATTCAAAAAGGTTGGTGCAGGCAGGCAGCAACACAGAAAACAACCCTTTTTTCGTCTTGATAGGGTCTTTTGAGGTATGTCAACCTACTAACCATTTAGCTGTCCAGCATGTGGGGCTCTGAAAACTGAGCTGGTGTGCTTCCATTCTCACTTTCCTTTCCTTCACATGGCGCATCACACATGACATTCACACTCACACGTGCTCTCGCTTCTCACAGTGGTCCCCACGGCAGGGCGACTGGGGGTAACAGACTGATCCTCTGCAGATATGACCTAGTTTCTATTCAAGCCCATCTCTCTTTGTTCACTGCGTGGTGGAGGAGGCTGCTGCAGCCTGTGGAACAAAGAACACAAGCAGCACTTGGAGCCTTCAAACAAACTGACCCTGCCTGGATACAGCTACCCCAAAAATGGCTCCTGAAGAACAGAGTCACTTGGACTCCTACTGTCTGAAAATCTCTTCCTTTTTCTACTTTGAGCTACTTCCGCTGCGGACGAAGGAGGATAAGCCCCAGTTCCTCCCCAGTTCAACCCACTCCTCCATTCTCTTGGCTCAGAGGGATGACAGAGATATCATGGAAGTGGGAGGTGGCCTGAGTTATCAATGGAGAGAATACACAGCTGGGGGGAGGGAAAGAATTTATTTGATGTTTTTGTCTGGGGCATCAAAATTTGGATCCCTACATAGGGTTTACTTCATAAACCTCTTGCAGAGATAATCTGACGAAAAGTATTAAGCTGCGCTCAGACCGAAAGCAATGAAGCAATGTTCATCGCAAGAACACCAGTATCGTCTCACTTGATCATACTTTGGAACATTGCTTCAATCGCGTCATTGGCGCGATGTACACAGTCTTCTTCTATTAGCTTGTTCAGAGGTGGGAAGACTGACCACTTTCTGTCATTAATAAAGGCCGATATAACCATGTTTGTTGTTCAATAGTCTATCAGTTGAGGTCCTAGACAGGTTTGAAAACTTAACAACATCATGTCTGGTTCCTAAACTCATCTAAAGCCTTTAAATTACGTCACAGCTCCGTGTCAGCCACAGCTAGTGTTAGCTAGCTAGGAGGAGGGGGGGCTTGCCATTTTTTATCATTAACTGTAGCTGATATAATCATCATCTCTGCGCTGTATCAGTTTTGAAAGTCCCAGAAAGGTTGGAAAACTTAGTGACATCTTGTCTGTGTTCACGACATAATCCCGTGGTGTATAAAGTCGTGTTGTAGGAGCTCCGTGGTATTCACACACAGCAAAAGTTGTTTCAATCGCCATGTCTGATTTAATGTCTGTTTGGCGAAGTCTGGCAACGTTTGTGCTGTTCGGACGTCAGTGTTGTTCTTCATCTTAATTCTTATATGTTCAAAATAAAGTTTTATTAAAAAAAAAAAAAAGATGTCGGGAGAATCTCAACACTGATTGCACGGTTTCCCGCAGCACTTTATAGTTAGGGGAGCCGCCTTGATAACAAATGCCCCCCGCCTTGACTACGTCCCTCTGAAAAAATAAATAAATTCCGCATCCCCGCATGCACAGACAGTTGGCTAAAATAACGGCCGGGTCGCACTGCCCGCGGAACGGAAGCGCAGCGCCCTGGAGCGGAGGCAGTTTCTGATCGGCGCCCATGTTGACCTATCTGACTAAAGACGGGTATGGACGAGTGGAGTCGATGTTTGACCGGCGCGGAGAGAGCAGGAGAAGCACGCTCCCTGTGCGACCAGCTCGCGCTCCACTACCACCAGCACCCTTGACTAACCAATTTTCTGCAGGAAACACTGCTATGACAAAAAAATCATCACGTTGTAATGTGGTAAGTTCATTGTTGTAACAACAAACTATCTCCTTATAATAAGTTTACTGTGATAACAAACACTGTGATAACATTTTAACATATTAAAATAAAAAGTGTCTTTAATTAAAAGCGTATCACTTGGAAAACAACATCAAACTGATAAAACACACAGTTCTCCTTTAAAATAACAGACGTGTGCCTTTTTAACAACAATGCTCCTTCTCACTTCCTAGCAGGAAAGACGCAGTGCCGACATCATGACACACAAGATTTTTCAGCAGGAAACTGACATCAAACATGTCGGCATCATATCAGTAAGAGGAATTGATAAAGTTGAAGGCAAATGATTCCAATGGATTGAAAAATAAGGACTCGGTTTTCAACTCTCCTCAACCCTGGTCTGAGCTGCTGCGTGTCCTGCACCCTCCGACTCTGAGGCCTCAGATGAATGCGACGGCGCAGGACGCCGCCTCAGTCAGTTTTCCCATGCATACCTCTGCGCCGTCAGCTCACTTAAAATATATTTAGGCTGCGGCGCTCATCTGGATATTTTGCATATCTTAATTAGTGCTCACAAAACATGCAAATGAACCAGGCAGCTCAATTAATTAGCTTTGTGGGTTTTTTTCTTAAGCAGGGAAGGTGAGGAGGGTGTCTGTCCGTCTGTCTGTCCTAACCTGAATTAAATCTGTCAGGTCATTTTAAGCAGGAGAGCTGTTTTGCAGTGATAGTCTGCAGCACCAACATTTCAAAACAATATTCTCTCATTTATTTATTTATTTTTTTTGCAGGTTTGAATCTGAGTTTTATTCCTTTAATTACATCTCCACTTAACATTTTTATATTAGCCTGGTAAACCAGACCCATTCATTTTGCCATCTAATTCGCTTTGTGAAGACGGCCCCGGGAACTCCCCCGTTTATCTCATATGGGGCGGGGTTTAAGCGATGGCTCATTGAAGGGGCCGAAGACGCCAGCTGACACGAATCGTCGACAGCCTACAGACAGACGAGGGGCGCGGCTATTAATGTTAATTTTTAACAACCTGATAAATAATCACATAAATATTGTTGTATTGTGTGGTGATATTCGTTGTTTACGTCAGTTTTAGTGCTTTTGTGCGGCGTTGTTGTGCTGTGTGTTGTGTTGTACGGAGGCTGCGGTGCCTCAGGTCAGAAAGTCTCCTACTAAAGGCTCCTTTGCTTCCCTACATGTGGTAATCACAAAAAAACAGAACTTGTTGGGTCTCTAAGGTTGTTCTCCGTCTTGTTGGAACATTCCTTTATTTAATATTTCGTAGTTTTCAATAACGAGGGGTTTCGGCTCACCTGAAATTTCCCTCAAAACAAACATGGTGGTGGCTCGCCTGCTTGCGAGGGAAAAGACGGGGGAACAGCTCTGATTGGTTGTATGTCTATCCAGTTGCATCCAGAGGCAGTTTTGATGGCGTCTGTTGGTACTATCCCTTGGAAATAAACAGTAAAATCAAGAGGCACCAGACTAATTCTTATTTAAGAATTAGTTTGGCTGTGCCAGGCTAGACTGTGAAATGGAAAAAGAGTTGCCAACCATGGTCATAATAATCTCTGTAAGCTCGGTGTCACGTGTTTGGCCTCTTTGAGCTTCTCTGTTTGGTTTTACAGAACATTTTCTGCCTGGTTCAGTCTTAATGTTTCATCAGAGCGACACTGTGACATGACCTGCAAACATTTTCTTACATTTCATACTCACATTTTAAGAAAACATCTATTTATAGGTGGTGCGGTGAATATTATATTACATTCCAGATGAGAGTTTCCACAAAGGTTCTATTTTAAAGGGGTAAAACATGAGTGACTATGCTTATGTTGTTGACTATATATTTCTTAACGTAATAAAAAACTGGCCTTTCCATGTTGTCATTTTAACTAATTACTGAATTTACAGATAATGTGCTTGAGTGTATCATTGTCACATGACATGTTGTTTTCTGTTTGAAACTAAGTCATTCATTCAGCAACGAGTGCATCAGAAGATTTTGGTCAAATCAAACTTTTCTTATCAACAGTGAGCTGCGAGGAAATCTCTGCATGAAAGTAACGTCACATTACACAAACTTTCACAACTCAGTAGGGCTGTCCTTAACGATTATTTTCTTATTGATTAATCTATCGATCATTTTTCTGACTAATCGATTAATCTATCCATCCAGTATTTATCATTCTATTAATATAACAACGATTTTAGCCAAAACTAAATTTTGAAACTTGTCATTTATATTTCAATATTTTATTCAATCATTTTCAATCATCAACAAATAAATATGACTATGTAGACACTGCAGGGCATTATTCCCCAACAAACAAACAGCCCAGTCTTAACCCTCTGAGGTCTGTGCTGTTTTTTCCTGTTTTTAGAGCGCCGGGACTTTTTGTGCAAAAACACATGAAAAACCTCAAAACTATAATGCATAATCATATAGGCTAATAAACTTTATGTTTTTCTGGACAAGCTGGGTTATCAGAATATCTTTGTAATATATGAGTGTCTTTTGAATGTATAAATAGTAATAAGACCAGTAAGATAAAATAAAAGATGAAATTAAAAGAATTTGTTCGAAAATATGAAGATAAAAATAGGCTACAATAGATATTTTTTAAAAAAAGTTTTTATTTTATTTTGGTAGATCCTATTGCATTTCCGTGCATTTCCATTAGCTGTTTTTGATACGGAAAATGGATTAAATAATTATCAAGGACCTTCACGGTTGAATTTATCACACTGGATTTACATTATGAAGACTGTAAAGTTACTCCAGTTCCAGGAGACGTAACTCAGCCTGTGAAAGAGGTACGATGATGATCAATGGCTCATTTGAACGGTGCAGCCGTTAACGTTAGCTTTCGGCTAAAAAAAATTAAGTCGCTATTTTTCTTCTATCAAAAGTTATTTAATGTTTTGTGAACTATAGATTTCGGGGGCGTATACGAGCCCGCAGACCCAGGGGGTTAAGAGGCAGTCTTTGAGCTTTAACACTTTGCTAACTAGCATAGTTTGTTTGTGGCTAATAGAGTAAAGAGCGAATGTTAACCAGCTGAAGAACAACATAAGATGGTACGTGGTGTAACGTGACGTTTAACAGCAACAGTGACGCAGGGGGAACAAACATTTAACATTAAAAGAATCAATTACTACTAACAGCAACACATTCCTCATGTTTATAATCCTGATGTATATCACGTTTGGGTGTGAACAGAAAGTAAACAGGACTTGCGGTTCCATCTTGCTCCCGCTGACAGCAGCAGTGCTGCCGCAGCAGCCTACAACAGCTATGATACGCCATCTCTAAATTGGAGAGCTTGCAGAGCGCCATGTTTGGTCTCTGCTCAAAACCCTCCCACACTGTAGATGACCGTACGCGAGTATTTTCGCTTCAGCTTGCTCGGTGGAGTCCATGCTACTTGTCTGACTAGGCGCAGCCGTCTTATTTTCTCCTCGTCACGCGTGAATCGATGTACTTACGTAATCGATGACGTCGATTACCTCGACGCGTCACCCCAGCCCCACAACTCAGCAACCTTGATGTAACTCTGAATTGCTGCTCTCAATAAATCAAACCAAAATCAGTCAACTGAGGTGTTTCACAAATCTGCCAACACCAGCATGTTCTTTCCAAAGTTCTACTTTTTCACAAAGAAATTCGACCACAAGCTTCATTGATTAGCTGCTCTCGATGTTCTGATTGAATCAAACAACGTTCCTCAGCAGATGGAGCACACCCAGTTGTCAGGGACTCAAGATGTTCAAATTTCATTTGTTAAGCTCTTCAGGACTTTATCTTGTGCAAGTTGCCTTAAAAGCTGAGATTTAAGGTTCATTTTTCAGTCATACTTTTATGACAGTGGGGCAGCCACCATCTGCTGAGGAAGAGTGAGTGATCAGATCCAAAGCGAAAGAGAAAGTTTGCTATTGGCCACCAGCTCACAACGGGCTCAGCAGCATTGGAGATGAGCAGCTGAGTGTTTTTAGAAATCGAACACCTGATGCATTCAGCTCCTCTGCTTTGTCTGGGATGTGGGTGTGTGAGGGAAACACTCGCATGCTGCCCCTAAGGACTGATAGCACACGTTTAGATATGCAAAACTCACTTGACATGAGCGACGGTCGAACCAGCTGTGGAGGATTAACACTTCATTTCCTTTATTCAGACAGGAGCCTCTCTAACACATTGTGTCAAAGCACAAAATCCCATTTTTTTACCTTTCGATTTACACAAAACTCAGCGTGCCAGTGATCAAATGTGAAGGAACTGAGAGAATCTGCTGGCTTGGTTTTTGGCATAATGACAGCACATTACTGGAACTGTGGGGATTTCCAAACAACAGCAGCAACACTGCGTGACACGAAGAGAGACGACCAGCTCCGAGTGGGGCTAACAAGGCCTCCTCCAATCAAACTGCAGCATTCAAGCTGCTCTGATTGGACGCCTCACTCCCTCCTGCCTTGCTCAAGAGCATCTGGACGGCAAATTGTGTTTCAAATCTTCCTGTTTGAGAGGAAGTAGCTCAGAGCTCAGACAACCACAAATCTGACTAGGGCTGCACGATTTTGAGAAAATATCTAATTGTGATGATTTGCACTGATATTGTGATTACGATATGATTTGTGAGGAACTGGTCATTTTTTAATCATTGTTCCCTTTTTCATTGATAAACAAATTCAAATGATTATGGCATGATTTTGCAGGGATCTGTACCAAACAAAGATGTTTTCTTAAGTCTGTAGAATATGATGTGTAGGCCAGGACAACTTTGCAGCACTGCAATATGTGAAATAAATGGTA
>JAQFJA010000013.1:20634920-20662438 GCA_029874485.1 Naso brachycentron
GCTTCTGATGCAAAGAAAAGAAGACAGACAGAAGTCGAAGACAAGTGCAAAATGGAAACACACTTTCTCACTCCCAGCCAGATCGACGAGGTAGAGCTTGCCGGTAAGTTTATGTCCGGTTTGAGAGTTTTCCTGCTTGATGTTAATGAGGAAGATGCTATGACTCCTGGAACTGTGCTCGTTCATGTCTGACAGACAAATGTGCGCACACACACACACACACACACACACACACACAGAAATTACAAAGTCATTGGTCACAAATCAATAAATCAAAGAAAATCCAGAGACCCACTAAAAATTAAACTGTTGTGCTCAGACTGGCAACAGACACCAAGAATCCGGAGCTACAAATTCGTATTAACATCAAAACGTGTGCATTTTAAACCACCACTATTTTCACTTCACTTTTCTTTCTTATTTGGCTGTGTGTGGACAAAGTGTCTTAGCTGATGGGAATCTTGCAGCAGTCAGGAGACTCGGTGAGGCTGAACCCATGAGAGGCAGCCACACTGAAGGCGCTCAGTGTATGAACTCACTTGTGACAGCCACGCTTCGGTTGTTTTTGCCTTCCTCTATGGCGTCCATGACTTCGTCTGGACTGCACACAAAACGCTCGGTACTCCCCTGAGGACACATGCAATCACAAGGAATCGCTGTGTTAAAGAGCCTCACAGCGGGCCGGCTTTACAGAGAAACACTTCTCAGCTGAGGAGGAAATCACTCACCGTGTTAGGCTGATTCTTTCAGAGGAAAAGTTACACAAAAAACACTAAACTTGTTAATTTTATTATCACTTTTAATACTCTCTCTATCCCTCCATGTAATCATATAAAATACATAATTATGAGCAACATTAAAGAACAAAAGCAAATTCATTAAAAGCATCAATTGAGTTATGTAACATCATCCCACCCTGCAGATCACAGTTATGTCATTGTTTGGCTCATATTCTGTTATGTCATTCATAGCTCATAGCTAATGCATTAAAACTGGCTGGGACAAACATGTGACTGTGTGATGGTGGAGCTTCATTAGAAAAAACAATTCTTCACCTCAACGTTAAAATAAATTCCCACGGGTCTCACCTTGACGTATGGCACCCTGTTTTTGTCCTCGTGTACAGAAAGGTTGGTCTTTGTTACTGTGGAGGAAGTCAGAAAGCATTTTGTTGAATGAAATGTTGTTCGCATCAGGGTCTGAATCAAAATAAAATAAAAAAGGAGCAGCAAAAAAGGCAAAACGAACCATCCAGCAAATCCCTGATTTTGTCCAAATAGACTTCAAAATATGAAACCTGCAAAGCAGAAACCTCCAGTGAGGCTTAACCAGCATTATCATGAATATGTGCTCACTGTATTTGAGTACTCTCAATGGCATCTGAGCACCTGGTTAAGATGTTAACATACTTTGATGTGAAACTCCAGGTTCTGATCCATGGAGTAAATGTAGTTGAAGATGTCTTGGACAATTCTGGGAATGACTCCCATCATGTCAGGGTCATGGAGTTTTCCCTTCAGGAGACAATTACATGAAACAGTATAAAAACAAACTGAATTCCAGGCTTTTCATTATTTCATCCATCAATTTCCCAATTCTGCCCAGTGAAACAAGCCACAGTTTACTTTATTCACTACTTTACCTCCATTGTGTGTGTTTTGCCCGAGGATGTCTGCCCATAGGCAAATATCGTCCCGTTGTAGCCCTCCAGCACATCTGTATGCATCAAAGCAAAGAAAACATTTTGATAAACTTTAGAATTGTATTTCTGGGGTCAGTCAATGAGAGCTGTCTGCATTTTACTTTACATCTTACCTCTGACAATCTTCTGAGCCACAGCTTCATAGAACTGCACCTGAGTTGTGTTGGACTGGAACACACGGTCGAAGTAGTACGGTTTACCCTGTGAAGAGGAGGTGGCAGTGATGAGCACCCAGAACCAAGACCACAAGATTTTTCACTTATGCTCCACAGCAGTAAGTGTGCGTAACTCCACATTTCTCCACTGCATGTCAACAATTTGACACAGCAGGTGAGATACTCAAACTTTGTCGACCTGTACCTAAAATTGGGAGGTAACCAAGAGCTCAGTGTGGCATTCATGTGCACAGATCAATAAACTGGAAGGGGAAAAAGTTTGGAGAAGTGTTTGATCAGGATGCCTTGGGAGCAAAGAGACTTTATATGGATCTCTGACCTTTGCACTTAGAAGACAAAGGAAGTCAGTAGTGTTAAAGGGATAGTTCAACCAAAAATGAAAAATCAGTCATTATCTCACACAGAAAAGGTTTTACAGCCTTCTCTCCCAGAATTTCAGTGAATGGTGACCAGGTTTCAAATGTTAACAAAAAACAACTATAAAATGCCTCCATATTGCTTTTCTGAAGTAATTAAAGTGTTCATAAGCCTCAACATGCCAGGCTGTTTATAAAAGCGCCACGTTTTTTGCGCACACGTGAACGAAGCTGCCTTCTTAAGAGCCACAGGCTACAGTGAACAATGAGGCTAAAAACATGACAGTAACGTGACATTCTCAGAACAAATTGGCACGACAAGGCTTCAGGGCACTTGGAGTACTTTGGATGAGCAGTATGGAGGCATTTTATGATTTTATTATGTATTTTATTTTTAGATTTGAGACGTGGTCACCATTGACCTTTTCCCTATGAAACTCCAGCAGTGTTTTGTAGAATTAAAAACTTCACCCAACCTTTCATCAGCATGAGGATGAGCAGATAATGGCTGAATTTTCATCTTTGAATGAATTATCCCTTTAAATTCATAAATATAAGGTTATATAAAAGCTGTTAAGCAGTGTATACACACAAAACTAAAGCAGGGATTACAGTAATATGGTGTCAGAAAAAGGAGAGTACTATAACAGCATACTGTATGTGTGTATAATGTGCATGTACTATTTTATTGCTAATGCATATGTAAGTAAGATAAGCCCTGGAGATGTAGGTTACTTTGAGCTATAACTTGAGCTTTATTAACGAAAGACGAGCTAACATACGGTAAATTCCTTGTTTAGGTTTATTAAAACAAAGACCGTAAAATGTTTGAGGGATGAAACGACACATTCTTTTTCTTACAAAAGGAAAGTCGAATTCTTAAATAATAAAGCAGAGCCTTGTTCAGTGTTATACAACCAGATGTTTCACTGCTCCGGCCTCACATGGTCTGCTACGGCTAGCAGCTTATGGTGGCTAACATTAGCCAACATTAGCGAGCAGTATTTGGATGGATATTACCACGTAATGACATCAGTCACTCAGTTTATTGACATCATGAAGCCTCTCTTTTTGAGATACCAGTTTTTTTGTAACATTTTTTGCAGTTAACAGTGATTCTATAAATGAAACTAGTGACCACAGAGCCTCACGTTACATTTGGTACAGCACAGAAGACATAATACTCATCATTGTTTAAAAACTCTTTGTACGGAAATATAATTCTCCTCTTAGATTCATGATGTCAGATTCTCTAAATCTCCTTTTAAACATGAAACACTAAATTTTAGGGTTTATCAGCTATGTAAACGATGTTGATGAACCCGGTGCCACGGCATTCGATTGTCAACTGACTGGGAAGCTAAGCAGCTTGTAAACACTGTTGAATCAAACAGATATTTCAGCTCCTTGACGTTACTTGTTCAGTTTGTTCCTCATCACATGCTTTTAGAATCTCAGTAAGATTTGCTCTTGCCTGCTGATGCAACACTGTCCACTTCCACATTCAACATTTATCTGATAAAAAGACAAGTTTAGAATCAGTTTCTTTAAAATGTACATAAGACAATCCAACCCAGAAAGTGAATGGCAATCAAAACAACAACAACGAAGACATCTGAGTGATAACGTACTTTGTCTGTGTGCTCCTCGATGGAAACCAAACAGGTCCAAGTGCAAATACTACAACAATGTTTGATACGGTGACAGGCAGATTGAATCTGGATATTCAATGACTGTAAATGCCTGGTGTAAAGAGTGTTATGTGCGGTTTAGATCTGAGTTTCATAGATTGTTAAGAAGCACTTGGGCTTCAGGGACATGACGATCTAGTTGTTGTGTTGTGTCTTGCATTAGGCAGCAGTTTAGTCAAGTTGATACAAAATTCCATAAGACCCAAGCCAACAGATGCTGCACAGGCAAAAAATTACATGAAGGCTGAACCTGAAAAAAATGAACAATGAAAACTTCAATAGGTATAGAGCTTCATCTCTTGTAACAACAGAGTAGAAGAACTGCATTGACTACTGTATCACATAGATTTCATCTGTAAAATTAATCCACCTCCAAATAGTTTCCAGAATAAAAGGAAAAGTGTAAAAGCTTTGCAGCAAAATCGGCATGGAAACGGTCATTTGTACAGTAAGAAAACAGAGTCTGTTTGAGCAGCAGGAACTGTCAACACAGAGGCAGTGACATCATCAGGCTTCTGTTTCCCCTCGAGTCTGCTTCCTGGCACTACAACCTGCAGTCAGCAGCAGTGGTCTGCAGGTTAGTGAGGACAGCTCATCAGTCTGTTCCTGTTTAGCTCAGTCATTAAGCTACTCCTCTGCAATGAGCCGAAATAGCAGTGCTGTATTAGAGAAGGTCAGAGTAAAATGAACCACAACAAACACAAGCACAAACGCCCTCTCGTCCCTAAAGCTTGTCCACCAGGGACAATATCTAGTTATATGCAATATTACACAGTAATTTATAATAATTCAGGGGCCAGTGTGACAGTAAATGTTGTCCTGGTGTCATAAGGGAATATTTATACATATATAACAACATGTATCAACATCTCTGTCTCTCTGCGTCTGTCTGTAAATGTATTATTTATGGCATTGTCAAACAGAATTAATGAATCATCAGGTTCAAAATGTAATTTCTCTTTTCACCTCATGGTGGCAGCACCACCCTGGAACTTTGCCTGGCTGTGTGACTCATGCTGTGACCCCTACCGCTAATTTCTGCCACGGTGACTGTAGATAAAAAAAGGAAAGTTGATGTTTAGGGCCGCTGCTTCCAGGAGAGATGGGAATTACAATATTTTTTCACTAAAACAAAACTAATTGTGTTCGCCTATAGTTGCCAAGTGACTGTTGTTATGTATGATGAATTCAATGTAAAGCGACATCACCAGACAAACATGCTAATACTTACGACAAGCTATCAGAGCGACTGTGCTGAAAAAGTGAAATAACTTCAGGTAATCTTTGTCATACAGCAGCTGTTCTTCACACGTGAGTCAAATGAAAATCCCATCAAAGCAGGCTTGGAAGTGGCCGTGCTAGCTGCTAAACATGACAAACCTTTCACAGAGGGCGAGTTTATCAAAGACTGTCATGAAAATGGTAAAGAACATTTGTCCCAGGAGGAAGTAAGAGTTTGCTAATGTTGGCCTGGCTCGTAAGAAATGGCAGTTGTGGTGTCATTGAAAATAAATCTGCAATCGAACAGTGCATTTGTATATAACTTTTATGTTTAAAAAAACAAAGAGGGAGCGTTGGCCCTTAAGCATTTTCACATTTTCAAATGTGGTGTTCTTTTTAAAAAAAGTTTGGACACCCCTGGTCTATAAACTGTATGCACATATATATATATATATATATATGTATATCCCTAGTAATTAAATAATAAAACAATGAAATAAGTAAATGTTAAATGAGAAAATAAAAATACTTTCATGACCTCATTTGGTTTCAACTGAGCAAACTCCATCTGCTGAGGAAGACCAAGCAGCTGAAAGGCCTTGAAAAGGCTAGAAAGTGGATTTGGAAGGTTGTTTGTTTGTTTGTTTATTGTTGTTTTGTTTGTTTTTTACTACACAAGCTAAATAAACAGCAAAAGTACATAGTTTTCTCTGTTGTACTGAGAAATGCAAATCTTGATTCTTCTGCAACAGATAATACCATCTAAAACAACTAAAACAACATCCACAAGAAGCAACTGATTATCAGATGGCCTATGACTGGGAGTCAACACCTCCAAACAAAGCAGGCATTCATGGTTTTTTTCATTTTCAATGGTCATGCGCACTAGAGGTTATAGTTTCCCACAGAAAATGATTTTTAAAAAATATATTATTTATATATCTATTTGTTTAACCAGTCTGCACGCAGCTATAGTGACCACCAGGAAAAGCCTGATGCAACACCTGCCACATGTCAAATCAAAAAGACTGACCTGGACAATAAAACACTGAGAATACAGATGCGTTGCAAATAACACAAATAAAATGACCAAAAAAAATCCTCATCATGATCATACGCAAACACATTAGCATGCTAAGGTTAGCATGTAAAGCTAAGAACGCAGGAGAAGGAGATGAAACGGCTGAAATCCAGTTTAGGTGGACATTCTTCATACTGACTGATTTAAGTCAAGACCATTCACGTGAAGAACAACGTTCAGCTGATCGTATAAACATCTCACCGAGGTGTCTCCTCTCACTTTCTTTCCAGAGAAGTCTGTGCGTAAAAGCGCAAAAGACATCCAGATCAGCCTGATTACGCACGGCTTTATCAACCCTTAACAAACCCCATTATCGTGAGTTACACCTCAGTGAGGGAACAAAAACAAAAATAATATCACTGGACTAAATAGTATAGCAAGCATGAAAAAACGAGAGAGAAACTGTGTCAAAGTGATTCATAGAGATTCGAAAAATGTGTTTAAACTTGATGATCAGGGTTATGTTGCTGAACAGCAGAGAGACATGACATGGTTAGAATGTTTCATGAGGATCGGTCAGCTGTTTTACTTCAATGAACATCTGACTTAACTTCAAACCGCATTATAAGACACTTCTAACATATTTATTGATAGGTCTAATGTTCTGAAAGCCGCTGGGCCTTAATGTTTGAGATTAATGAGGTTCAGTTGATCCTCTGATCCAAGATCTGTGCCACACTCACCGCAATCTGCACACAGTCATCCCCTTGAAACTTGGGGATGTACTTGTCTCCTCGGGCCACCTCCGCGCTATTCAGCGGCCTGAAACGGCACACCACCTTGATGCAGGTTTCCGCCGCGTCCGTCATCTCCGCCGCTGTGGATGGATGGATGGAGCGCTCAGTTCTCCCGGGAAAATCTGACAGCTAAATCAGGTAGCCGAAGGGGAGGCCGCGCCCCTAACGAAGCTGCTTCAGCTGACTAAGAAAATGTGCTGAAGTCCTCAAACATTCCCGTTAAAATATCAACGCTGGTGCACATAAATCAAACCTTTTGCTTCCTGAAGTGATCAAACCAGTTAAGGCGCTTCGTCTTAAAAAATGACTACAATACAAAAAAAATAAATAGATACAGATATTATTTTCCAATAAATTTCTATGTTTGTTACAAAAACAGTTTTTAGTTGTAATCTCACTTTCAGATGCTCAACAAATAAAATCAAAGATGAGGTAGAACTTTTAAAAGAAAGTGGCAGGAGCTCTCGCTGATGCTCAGAATGAATAAAAATGTAGCTGTGATCAAGGCGGGACTAAAGGATGGTTTAGTCATATGAATAAAACAGTCACATGAGACTTTAGGGCCTGAGAAACAAAGTGTCACTTTTTTGATCACTAGAGTCTTTCTGCTTGAAGCATCAGGACGATCGCTGGTCAAAATGTTTTTCAGTTTTACCTGGATTCTGTTTCAAGAAAAGAGTCAAGTGTTCACTGGTGTCCCAGCTTCGATCAGTTCTCCATTGTCCTGAGAGTCAGACATTATTCACTACGTCACATTATGTCCACCTGTTCATGCAAAACGGTCACCTAATCATTGTAGTCACCTAACGTGTGGGAAATAGTCATCGCACCTCTGAGGATGAACACGAGGCTGAAGGTGTGTTTTGATCACGGCTGGGCAGCTGTACAATCACATGAAGCTTCCTAGAAACTAAAATCAAAGCGCCTATTTGTTGAAATTATTTTTGTAGTGTACAAACCAATGAGAAGTTTCGAGAATGAGCTGAGGGAGACTCACGCTGCTTCCAGTCATCACCGAAGGCAGAACCTGTTGTTCTATTGTGCTGTCTGTGGCGCCACCGTGTGGACAATGAAAAGTTGCACGCTCATCCCTGCACAGAAATCTATATTTTCCATAGAGACACTACAGGAGACAAATGGTATCATAAATGAACCGTTTCAGATTTTTATTTATTTGTTTTTTTAATTCACAAATGGCTGCATGCATGCAAGTGTTGCAGCCGAGAATTTATTGTTAAGTAGTTCAGGTCAGTGCATGGGTGGTGCCCCTCCAAAGGGCTACAAAATAAATCTGATACAATTAATGGCAATCATTTTTACATAAAGACTCCCATTTTTACAGCTGCATGCAACCAGCAGCTCTGTGGGTTTTTCCGTCTGTCAGCTGGTCGGTTGGTCCATAAACATTCTCCCACTCTTCAGCGGCCACAGTCTTCACCCTAAGAAGCTGAAGTTCGGCACAGAGCTCAAGTGTGTTTGAGTGTGTGTTATGTGTTTATGCCAATTGGCTAAAAGGGGGCGTGACAGTGGGAGTGGCCTGTAACAAAAAGGCCATATCTTCTAAATGGCTTGTCCCGCCCCCTTCCATGACTCATCAAACTTTTGTTGTAGATGGCTGGTCTCAGCTGTACAAATTTGTGCTTGCTGATTTTATTCAGACATGCTGGAGGGCAACTTTTTTCTGACTGAACTTTTTGTTAATGCGGAATGGGTCATTCTATCAGGTGTAAATATCTTTTAGACATTTTTACTTCCTGTATAAATATGGTTACATATGCAGGACGTCATTCTTTCAGGCAAAAATAGGCCTATCTGTCAGAATGGACAAGTACAGGTAAAAATGTAGACAAATGTAAAGGAGGTCATTGTGTCAGGTCTCAATAGCTATTTATCAAAATGAACTATGTTACTACCTGTATAAATGTGAAGTGGGCCGAGGTGATTCGGTCCAGTAGGAAATATCTACCTATCAGAATGGACGCCTACCTGTATAAATTCAAGTTAAATGTGGAGAAATTTATCGCCCACTTCTTGTATAAATGTGGAGTGGGTCATTCTGGAGCACATCACTACTCCCCCCCAAAAAATATGTCTTGGTTTTATCCTGACAGTGGAAAATTGCCCATGACAATGCAGTGTTGAGAAATCTTTTGGTAAAGAGTCAGCTTCATTGGTTGCTAACTATGCTGATGTTTATTTATTTTCACCGACCGGGAGAGAATGACGGTTACCGTGACAAGAGCAGCTGCCCCCATGCTGTTATATATCACTTTTGTACGTGCTTGTTGAACATTACATTGAAAGCCTTCGCTTTTAACTTGGGATTTTTTTTATTTTACAACTGCAGTAATTAGCATATTTGCCACTCGCACCCACACCCACCCGTGGAGTCAACCAGTCGTAGGACAGGTGCTGGCCAAGGTGGTAGAAAAAACAAAACAAAAACACATGAAGTAAGAATTGATGGAAACCGTCGGTAGACTGAGGTTTGCCCCCTCTGGAAATGTTAAACTTCTCTGGAGCTTGAACTGGTATTTAAATGAACCCATTTGGGAAGTTCAGAGACGAAATGTTTCTTTGGGGGAACCGATAACAACTAGACATCCGAACTGTGACAAGAGACCTCAAGACGACACTGCTGTTTTATGAAGGGTCACAAGCTAAAATCAACTTGTTTAATTCTTGATGATACGTTGATATACTAAGTTCAACAGTAACTTAACCCCTAAACCACTTTTTTTCAGCTGAAGTATTTATTGGTGTTTTTGATTGATTCAGGTCTTCTTGACATTTTAGTGCAAATTAACAGACTTTTCCATATCCCATTATAAATGTGTGTAGTGATGGCCAGCTTTGAAACACTGCTATTGCAAGGAATTTTTTCATGCATTTTAATTGGTTGATAAGGTGAACCATGATGTCACAAGTGCTATCCTCAGGCTGAGACCAGTTGCCAGGCAACCAGAGGATTCTTGATGCATTTTTTGAATTTCAGGAATGAAGCACTTCAGCCAGAACTCTGGGGGTTCAGATACACTTTCAGTTTTTTTCTTCCTCTGTCATAGATTTCACATTTTGACAGTCAGCTTGTTCAGGATGCCACCAGTAAAGAAGCAGTAACATTATAGGTGTAAAATGCAATTTAGGCCTATTTGTGGGCTGGGTGTATTTTATAATGACCATCAAAATATTATATTACATAGAGCTTAGTAACGTTATGGCTAAATTGTGTTGAAAATCCCTGAATCACTGACAAATCAGACGAAGCTTGAAACAAAACTTTATTAACAAACCTTTGACTACAGAGCTGACTGGTGATGACACGTGAAGGATTCTCTGGTTGCTATATTTTGTTTCAATGTGCATCATTTGGTCAGGTGCATCACTGGAAGGTAAACAAACTCAGAAAAGGCCAAAAACCACGCGGTGGAGTTCACTTGGAAGATTTTTTTAAAGAAAACGACCCTCAGCAACCACTTTAGAGACTCTGACGACGACAAACGGTCAACCTACAAAGACCAAAGTTACTTCAGCATGGAAATGTAAGATTTAGCCTGTTGGTTTAAAATCAGACTGTTTTGCTCTGTGCCATGTGATGTTTGACGCGTCTGAATTTATTGCTAGCTGACATGTTTGACCTCATGTTGCTGTAAAATTAGTCTAAAGAGAAACTATCCATGTATCGCTTTATTTTGACAGATGTTTAAATACTTCCAAAGATGTACCGACTAAATATATCCAATATTACAACTACTACTACTAACATTACTGTTTACTGAAGCTTTGACGGGGACAAACAGACTTAACACTAACAGTAAACAAGTATTAATACACTTTCAAAATAAAATGCCAGAAAAAAAATGAAAATTCATAATTCACAGCATTTTCTTAAAGTGGCATACTCTATTAAAACAATAATTCAAGTGACATTTAAAAAAATATTCTCATTGTCATGATCGTAGTCGTTGAAGGAACTCACTGTACTTTTACGAATTCTGGGGGGAAAACTGTTCAAAATTTGATCGATTCAAATTTGTATGACCCTCCCCGGAATCCAAATTAAAAGCATTGCACCCCCCCCCCGACTCAAATTAAAAAAGCACGACCCTGTTTCCCTCCAGTGTTCCCCACCCATACGGAAAGGTCCCTAAACATGCCTTTAAAGATGCAGCCATCAAAACAAAGTTGTTGTTCCAATAAAGTGGTTTAAGTTTTGGGAGCTGGCTAAACAAGTTGTGCATCACTTTTTTAGGAAGTTGGTTGGGTTGTGAAAGAAATATAGTTACTTTACCAGTAACGTAACTAATGACTTTCAACACAAAGTAATAAGTAAAGTAAATGTATTACTTTTATAAGGAATAATCAGTGATAAGTAATTACTGTTTCCGAGTAACTTGCCTAACACTGGTCATAACTAATGCACTAACAAGCAAATGTGCCTTTTCAGAAGCAAATTATTGAACATTACAAACACAACCAAGGTTTACGGGCTCACTCCCCCCATCAGTGAGGCTCTCCCTGAGGAGGCGGAGCTGACAAGGACGAGAGAGCTGATTGACAGCCTCAAGTCCTACAATGTGTTTGAGGACGACAGGGAGCTGCTTCACAGGTATGACACATCTTTTTTTAGGACCAAAAAAACTTTGATATTAGTGTGTTTCTGTGTCTCATATCTCACATTATCAGTGAATGAAGTTCATTGTGGTAAACTTCGAGTAAAGGGAACCGTGTCTGACTTTGTTTTGGTAAAACAACTGCACCTGAAAATGCTCTTCATGTGTCATTTGCAGAGAGAAGATTGTGAAAAGGCTCGAGTCCCTCTATAAAGAGTGGCTGAAGGAAGTCTGTGTGCGGATGGTAAGACATCTTTTTTAATCTGTATCGTGGTTTCACAAGTAACTCCAAATCTGATACTGAAATTATGTTGTGACAAAGATAACACAAAGGTAACACAACGTAATTTGGCGTCAATGCACACCTTCATTTGCACAACACCAGACAGTTAAATAATCTTCATCCATGGACAGTTTTCTTTTAGATTTAATGATACAATAAACTGGAACAATTTTCTTAATAAATTTCTTAATCTATCCGCACTCAACAACTGCTGGTAGGGACTTTTCTAATTAACCATGTCATAAAGTAGATCAACTGTTTTCATGAAAATCATAAATATAATGTGACATTATTGCATCATTAATATAACATTGCTGTAATTCATTGATATAATGAATGTAAATTATCATCTTTTTGCTCTGTCGCCTTTTTGTTTGATTTTTGTTTTTGATTCAAACAAAATGTGTTCAGATTATTTATGTCTTTTCTTTTCATGCACTTAAGGTTCTTTCAGTTTTTATTGTTAGTTTCTCTGAGTTGAATCCTCTCATAGGCTCGTGTCTCTTGTCTGTACTTTGTCTCATGTGTTTTTAATTGAGCTGAAAAAATTTAATCATTTTTTGCATGACTTTTTTGCATTTCAGAATGTTCCTGACATTGTCACAGACAAAGTTGGAGGCAAGATCTTCCCGTTCGGCTCTTACCATCTGGGAGTCCACTCAAAAGGTACATTTTTCTTTCCTCTGCTGTAAGAGCGCTTCAGGACTGTGAAAGCTTGAACTGACTTTAACTCTTGTTGTTTATAATATCTGATCAAACTTTGCTGTGTGATGTGTCAGTGGTGCTTCCTCCTCTGAATGTACATTATTAAGATCTTAGTTAGAAGCATATATGTAGATTTTTCTCTCATATGAATCTGTGCTGTTTCACAGGTGCTGATATTGATGCCCTTTGTGTTGGACCCGGATTTATAGAGCGGGAAGACTTCTTCACTTCTTTTTATGAGAAGCTGAAGGCTCAGAGGGAGGTCAAAGTCATATGTGTACGCCATATAAGTGGTTTATTATAAATCATGCTAAATCATGCAATATTTATCATTCAGATTAAGGGACATTTTCACTGAAGTTTAAGTGACTGACCATGTTGTTGTCTTTAGGCCATCGAAGACACATTTGTGCCGGTCATTAAGCTGAACTTTGAAGGGGTTGAGGTAAGTTGGCTAAAGAAAAAAGGACCGTCTCTACTGTCTGCAGTTTGCTTCAAATTAGGGGAAACTTTTTTCTTCTTTATCATTAACCTCCCTTCTGAGTTTCAGGAAAGACATTAGATACCATTCTTTTGACTGTGCGTGCAGTAACAACAAAAGAGAGGCAGAGCTCACCCACCGCTAATTAGCTTAGCTCAAATACTGGTAGTCAATGGGAAGTGCTAGCCTTCCTGCACCTAAAGATAAATGTTCCAACAACTCTAAACGGTCCTGTGTGCTTGATGTGACTTGTTTATTTACAACTCTTTTTTTTTTTAGACTCAGATTAGCACTTTTTGTTGTACTTTATGTATTTCTTCATCTGCGGCTGCTGTTTACTGGCGCACATGCACTCTGAGGTTTACTTCGGGTAAGCATTTAATTCTAAAATTATATAAAGTGCTAATCTGAGGCTAAAAATAATGTAACATGGTAAATTAACAAGTCACAACAAGCATACAGGACCGTTGAGAGTTGTTGGAAAGTCCATCTGATGACTTCAGGCGGAGGCAGGCTAGCACTTCCCATTGACTACCAGTGTTTGAGCTAAGCTAATCAGCAGTGGGCAAACTCTGCCTGTCTCTTCCTTGTTACTGCACACACAGTCAAAATAATGGTATCTATCTGCTAGACAGAAAGTCGGTGGGGGATAACAAAAAGGAGGGAAAAAATGGTTTTGCTGTTTCTCTTTATAGCTTTGTTTGCATCTTTCTGCTTCCTGTGTTTCTGCTCCTGTTATTTTCTAGATTGACTTGGTCTTTGGCAAAATTGGACGGAGGAGCATCTCTGACAAAGTGGATCTTCTTGATGACAGCTTGTTGCAGAGCTTAGATCCACGCTGCATCAGGAGTCTTAATGGTAAGCTACCGATTAAAAAACACAACTGCTCAGTTGTCCTGCAGTTCCTGACAGCTGCACCTGTTTGTGTATCAACCTTTTTTCTCTAGGACTTCCTGTCTGAATCTTTTTCTTCTTGTTGTTTTTATAGGCTACAGAGTCAGTGAGCAGATCCTCCGTCTTGTGCCGAACGTTCCCAACTTCAGGCTGGCTTTGAGAGCCGTCAAGCTGTGGGCTAAAAGTAAGTGGAAAACACACAACTAGTTAATTTGTTTTAGAGCAGCAAAAAAAAAGAGATTTTAGGTACGTAATGTCAGCCAGAGCTAACTAAGCTAACTAGGTATCGTTTAGCCGCTAATAAATCACACAGTAATGGACTGGTGCACAGACTGGTGTACTCACTGATACCTATTACAACATTTTGGGCAGCGTCAGAGGCATTTTCTGATACTGGTATCAGTATTGGAACAACTCTACTATGGGCGCCCGAACATGACAGAGTGAACAAGGGGATGATTTTGTAAACGGTCGATGTTTTTTCATTCATGTGTTTCAGTCTCTCATGATGCCATGAATACTTTGTTTATGTCGTCTACATTTGCTACCAGACAACCACAACCCAATCACTACTACACAGAAATAAACAGCGCACATGTTAACTTAGCTGTTTAGCTAGCGCCTGTCTAAAAAGACACTTGCTCGGTCTGTGTTGAGTCATCTCATACAATGCTGAGGAGAAGCGTAACTTACTTTGTCCAAGTTAAACAGAAACCGATGCTCAAACACAGACTGAGGAACATCTTTTTTTGTTTTGTAGATCTCCTGTACGAAAGGCGTAAATCTGTGTGAGACAGACTCATGAATTTGTGTTATTATTTAATTTATCTCATGTTTGTCATCATTTCCCTTCAATTTTATGTCAAGATTATATACACATATTACATGCATTTTACTCCACAGATATATAACCATTAATAACTCAGTTGTCTGTAACATCATAATGTGAACTGGAGATCTCAAATTTCTCGTCCTCTTGTTTTCCTTCAGGACGCAACATTTACTCAAACATGCTGGGCTTCTTGGGTGGAGTTTCATGGGCCATTCTGGTAGCCAGAGTCTGCCAGGTGTACCCCAACGCTACAGTGTCCACCTTGGTGATGAAATTCTTCAAGGTGTACTCAATGTGGTAAGTTGTCCTATTTCATTTGTGCTTGTAAAAAAAAAAAAAGGTCAAAAAAAACAGTTGAACTGGATTTATTAAAAGTCACTCAACGCCCAGATCAGATAAACATGAACCTACATGTAAAGCATACTGGTACCAGTACTGGAGACGTAGCTGCATGTGAATATTTGTAAAAGTTGCAAACAAACTTCAGTTGATCTTAAAATGTTTGTGTTTTAAACAGGGAGTGGCCCATCCCTATTCGCCTGACAGATACAAAGGTTTTGCCCTTTAACCTGCCTTACTGGAATCCAAAGGTACGACCTTGGGAGCAGTTTTATTTATATTGTTCTCTGCAAGGATAGAGTCATGTTAGTCAATTAATCACATTTAAAAAGCAAATATGCTGCAAATATTGTGTTGTTGTGCATTTCCAGGTGAACAGATCTGAACGCTTCCACCTCATGCCCATCATCACCCCGGCGTACCCGCAGCAGAACAGCAGCTTCAACGTGTCTCGCTCCAGCGTAGCCGTCATAACGGAGGAGATCAAACGAGGTATGTCGTCACTCGTCAGTCTGTGAGGAAATGATATTCCACTTTCAACCCCTCAATATTTTAAACTCATACCTTTAAGAATACTTCAGAAATTCTCTTCTGTAAACAAAGTGAGGAAATGTTTTAGTCACAATTCAACAAGTTGTCCTGTCGTCTGTCACAGGCCACGCCATCGCTGAAGAAATCCAGCACAGCCAAGCCGTCTGGTCCAAACTGTTTGAGAAGACGGACTTCTTCAGCATGTATACGTATGTATTAAGCTGCCCAAAGGCAAGAGTGTGTATTACCACACATGTGATATATTCACATGTCATTTTGTTGATGTTTAAACGTATGTTTCTGTTTACCTAAACAAACTTGTTCCCCCTTAATTGGTCAGTTATTTTTTTATTTTTAAATTATCATAAGATGTAAATTTGTCATTTGTTATTTTAAATATTTATTATAATGTTCTTGCTACTGAAAAGTAAAGCATGTGTAATTGCTGATTCCTGTAACCTTTTTGAACAAAAACAAGTGATTTATTCAGATTTTGTGTTCTGTATGTACTGTATTATATGTGTTACTCTGAATAATGCAGACTTGGATCAATGTGTTTTCACTGTAGCTTTGTAATGTGCAGTGGGTGAATGACTTTTTAAGATCATTTTGGGTTTTTGCTAAAGTAAGCTGCTGAGAGCAGACTGTGTGGATGCTGCATAATGTGTCTGATCAGGTTTGTTGTCTGAATCAACATGTTTTGTACCTTGAATGAATGTTATTGCTGATGTATTTGTATTATTATGACTGACTTAAATTTGTACTTGATTATAATCATTAAATGTCTGTTAGTTTTAATTTTTTTATTTTATTTAGTCTTCTGATTGGCTTTCGTTACTTCCATTTGTCGACTGAAAATGTAAACAGACGTTTGTTTAAGTTCTTTAAGATCACCATTTCATTTAAAGCTAATTATTTTATGGATGCCCAGAAATATGACATGAAGCTTGTTCAAGTGAATATGCTGATTGATTAACTCTTAAAATGTGCTGTCTGATTCAGTTTGTTGTTCCTCACATTGTCTGGACCTTCTGTTATTTCTGCTGCATTTATAATATCATCCTGTTTGAATAAATCCATCATGTCTCTGAAACTCTCTGAATTCAGACTGAAACTCTTTAATGTCCCTTTTCACGGTTGACTCAGTTATTAAGCGAACGGCAGGTGAGAACAGACAGTGCTTTTAAAGTGGCTGATCACGTAGTTATCAGTGTGAGGAAGAAGAGCTCGAAACTGTGAGCAGCTGTACTCAGCTGATACTGTTGATCTTTGAGATTATTGATTATTAAAACAACACATGCAGATTCATAACCGAGGCCACTTACAATGTAGTCAACATAGCTTTTGAGTTTTAAAGAAGTAGTTATATTTTAAGTTTATATATAATGAAGACTTGAATCTGTCTTTATGTAGTGAGGTTCATTCTGCTGTAGTTTGTCCTTTAAATATTATTACAGCTATGGCTATTGGTTCAACAGGAAATACTGTAGTTTAATGTAGTTTCAGCGTGTATAAAAAGGCACAATACTGCAGTACTGTTCTGTCTCTTGTGTGTCAGGCATTATGTTATGCTGCAAGCATCCTCACCCACAGAGACGCAGCATCTGGAATGGTAAATGCACAGAGCCACCTTAAAGTAAAACCAGAATGAATGTAGACAGTCTTGTATCTTTGAGTGAGAATTCTTCTTTGTCTTAGAAAGAGAAAATTATTTTATTTCCACCTACTGTTGTTTGTTTTGTTTTTTTTCCTATGAAAATTGTATTTTGCTCGTTTGGTCAGGGTCGGCCTGGTGGAGCCAAAGCTCAAACTCCTCGTGGGAAATCTTGAGAGGAATGAGCACATTTCTTTGGCCCACATTAACCAGCACTCATTCACTGGACCCACAGAAGGTAATGAGACGGGAGGACGAATCACATCGTGGCTCATTGGTCTTCAGTTTAATAAGCAGGGGTGTAAACCAATGCAGATAGACCTGAGCACCATCCTCATGTCCTTCACTGAGACAAGTAAGTTTTTTTCCCTCTTTTTTAGACAACAAGTTTGTTGTTTTTTCCTTTTTTTTCTAAATTCAGCACAAATGAAACTGCTGTGACGTTATATAACATGTTCTTGTGCTTTTTAGTGTCTGAGCTGACCGAGCGCTCTAAGATCTTTGAGAAGGGGATGAGCGTCTCTGTCACATACCAGCGGAGGGAAAACCTCAACTGGCTCACGTTTCATCGTGAGCAGAAAGCCGGCCACAAAATCTGTGCCACTGTGTCACCAGAGCGCAGACCAGGTGTCAGTGCAGACCGACCAGTCCAGCAGACAAACAGCGGCTCTGACCTGAAGAGGCCAGCGACTACAGTGGACGCCGCAAAGGTACGTCACACTACTCCATCAGTTTGAACCGTTACTGATGTGATTCCTTATGTCTTAAATGTTAGCGCTGTCATTTTAAGGTGCTATAGGTAATATTTTAAACTAAAGCACTCATTACATTACAGTTCCTGTCAAATCAATATTGTGCACTGTATGTAAAGGTTTGATGTCTCATTTTAAATGTGCTATGGAAGCACAAGACTATGTATTGCCTTATAATGACTGTTGACTGAAAAGCATGAAAGTGTTCCCAGCAGAGGTGGCAAAAGTCCAAACATTTTGACTTAAAGCTGCAGTTGGTAACTTTGGGGCAAACGAGTGATGCGTGCGGAGAACTCTGTGTCTTTCCTATGCCTCTGTATTCAGGATTAGTAAAAATCCTATCGCCCCCATTCGCAGCAGAGTTGCTTCCCAGCAAGCGTCATGCCGCAGCTAACTTAGCTTGTTAGCTCATTAGCAAAAATTACTAAGTGCAGCTTTAAGCAGACATACAGAAAAAAACACTCTGGTAAAAGAAGTACTAACTCAAATTCTTTACTCAAGAATTAATAATAAAGTACAGGTTCTGAAATGTACTCAAAGTATAAAAGTAAAGAGTATCCCTCTGAAAGACATTTAGCTGCTACCTCCGTGTAAAGCTAACTGAACCTCTCGTCACATTAATATGACACAAATAATATTAGTCTTATCGGCAGATTCAGTCGAATTTGTCCGAGTCGTTCCTAAACACATCAGAAAATTGGTTGATTGTTGAGTCTCATTCCCAGAATGTTAAATATCAACATTTCGGGTTGGTGAAGCATCCTGAGCAAAGAGGCAAAAGCATTCAAACTAAAGTAACGAGCCTGTTTTGAAAATGTAAAGGAGTATGAAGTACAGATATTTGTGTTAAAATGTAGGGAGAAAAAGTAAAAACTGGCAGAAATATAAATACTCATGTCAAGTAGCATTACCTGGAAAAACTGCTTAAGTACAGTAACAAAGTATTTGTTATTTGTTACTTTCAACCTCTGCCTCCAACATGAATTCAACCCAGGTTGCCTGGGTAACCAAACAGAAATACATGTTGCTCGAAAAAGCAGACCTGAACATCATATGAACACAATTAATATTGTTTTAAATGATTTGAAGTAAAATTGGCTACATTTTTAGTCACACTCAAAGTAGGCTGTTTAATGCTAAAATATAATAATGTTAAACAAAGCTTCTTTTAAAGGAATGTTCCAAATTTGGGGAAATAGAGCAGAATAGAGATGAGAAGATTGATACAGCTTGTATTGTGAATATAAATCTACAGCAAGCAGCTTAGTTTATTACTGTATACCTTGTTATGTCTAATTTGTTTCATCTGTACAAAATCAAAGTTTAAAGTTGTAGTTTTTTATGTGGGGCCGTTAACTCTCTCCTGGCCGGATGCTGTAACTTCCAACATTCTGGACACACTTGGGCAGCTAGCTGTTTCCTTTTTGTTTCCAGTCTTGGTGCTGAGCTAAGCTAACAGGCTGCTAACAGTAACAATGCCTTTGTAATACATTTGAGGGTGATAACAATCTTTTCCATTCACTTATTCAAAGAAAACAAATTAGCATTAGCATTTTGGCTATTGTTTTAACAGACTGACGGACTAGCTTGTTATAGATGATGATCTTGCTAAAAATGTTTCTTGTTTTGCACAGAAATCTGTGACTAACAAAGTCCCAGGAGTCATGGCAGGCAGAGGCACTCCGTCCAGTTCAATTCAGCGGCCCATGAAGAGATGCATGCCGTCAATTTCAGAGCCTTCACCAAAGAAGTTAAAAGTCACGGCGGAAGAACTTCCAGCGACAAAAGGCGCCCGCCCTGACGACACCTCCACACGTGTCTCGTTCAGTGAGAGTCCGTCTCCCAGCCTCAGGAGACCCCGCTCTCCTGAGCACCAGAGCCCCAGCAAGAAATACAAACTTGACCTGGTATGCTAATCTGTTCAAAGTTGTTCTGTTTACACACACTGTTGAACTTCAGCTGAACTGAAGATACTTCGACTCTGTGACTAACCTCACTGGTCTTTGTGTCAGGGTCCGCCCGCTGCTGAGCTCGTTGAAGTGCCTCCTGTCCGAAGCGCGGCTGCTACGAGTGCGAGAGGGTCCATCAAACTAAAACTTCTCAGGTACAGCACAGAATGAACAACAGAAACTTCTCAGTTCCCTCCTACAGCACACACTTGTTTTCTCACCACCTGATCATATGACAGATATCCTCACATTCAGTACTCATGTTGAGCAAATGTGTTTAATTTACTGACCAGATAATAGTAATGAATTACCGATTAATATTTATGTAACATAATGTAAATGGTGAGGATGACTTATCATTCAGGGTAGTGCATTTACAGGCAATCACTTGCAACATAACTCGTTTGTTGCACCCATGGGTGGGTCTGTGAGGAATGGGGTGTTCGTGCCAATGTAAGTACTGTAAGTCTGTTTCTTCTTGTTTCTCTCACAACAGGCGACATTGATGGAGCGACATTGACGGAGCGACATTGACGGAGCGACATTGACGGGTCGACGAGCTTGAGAATAACTTTCTCGCTCCAGCAAAGCATTCTTTTTTTTCTTTTATTTTCCTTTTTTTTTAATTATTATTGTTGTGTTTTATTGTGGTGTTTTTAACAATTTCAACAATTCTTTTCTAAATAAATAAAATGAAAATAATCCACTGTCAACCTCCATTATGCTGTTATTGTGAAGCAATATATGAGCAGTTGTTTAGGGGTTCTGTGAGGGGAAATAACATCGGATGTCATCAATCTGATGGAAAACTCAAGCTTCAAACATATGATACTTCTTCCTGCAAGCTTAGAGTAATTGCCAGATTTACAGGGTTACCAAAACTGGGTTATGTCAGTGTAATTCGTTTTATTTGGTATTCAACAACACAAATATAATTAAAATGCCACTGTTATTTAGCAGGTGACAGTATATTAATAACCTTCAAAGCAGTAAAAACATAAAAAGACAAAAGAAAGATGATGACAAAAGCTCATGAAGGTAAACAAATACTTTTTCTTATGGTAGCTGTCAGGACAGTTTATTAGTTCCTTGCAGCAAGGTGGTGCCTAAACAGTGATTTTGCCAAATCTGCTAAATATTCATGATAGTGTAGGAGAACCTGATGGGGATGTCAGTCTTTCAATACTGATCAATGTGACAGAGTGAAGCCTTTCAGAAGAGTGAAGGAGAACAAACGGAAACTCAGAAAACTACTTGAGAATAGCCAACATTTGCTGTGGTGCAGGCCCACAATTTGACTTTAGGGGGGATTTAATTTATTTATTTTTGGCAAAAACAGCAAAGTTGAGGTCTGAAAAAAAAAAAAAGCTGATAGATCCTGTCAGGCTCAGTTGAGCCAATGACACAGCAGAGTCAGGTAACAGTGGGTTTTTCCACTGTGAGTTAAACCTTTGGCATTACACATTGCATTACAGTTTTATAAAAAAAAACAGTGAGTGGTTTTAACAGCTTCTCTAAAAGGTTTTGTGTATTTGTTTGACAGACACAGAAGCTTGTTTTTGCACATTAATCCTTATAATAAGGATACTTAAGATCATGTACCATGTTCAGCAGCATTTTTATGACAAACTGCGCAGTGACGAGCTGAAGCTCCCTGTTGACGTCACCTCTAGCTGAAAACAGCGAAGGTAAAGATGCATTTCAAGTTCTTCAACAATCTGTCGAAAAAGATCATTTTAAGAGACGAGACAATCGCCAAATGTTTAGAAATGTCCTCCCATGTTCCGACGCTAAAACACAGTTAAACAAAGTTAAACAGCCAACAGTTAATAAGTCGGAAATGGCTGTTGGTTTGTTTCCAGCTGAAAGAGTCGTTTTCAGGTTAAAAGCTGTTGTTCAACTTCGTGTTTTAGTGTCAGAACATGAGAAAACACCACTAAACATTCGGCGACTGTTTCGTCTTTTAAAACGACCTTTTTCGACGGACTGTAGAAGCACTTAAACTGGCCTTTCACCTGCGTTATTTTCACCTAGCGGTGACATCAGCAAGGAGCTTCAGCCCTCCTGACTGCACCGTTCATCATAATAAGGGTGTGGAATGGTTAGTTTGAACACTTCATTTAGAATTTTTTTTTAAAAAATGGAAAAATTTAACAGCCTGCCTGACATTTATTTAATTTTCTCTCTGCCCTCCGCTGCCTCTGACCCTCTGGCCCTCCACCCAACGCAAAAAAGTTTTTTTCTGTACACACATCACTGTTACACCCCGCGAGCTCTGTTTATGCAAGAATGGCTGCACATACAATCTACACTAGGAAATGTTTAGGCTTTCTGCATTGTATTTGATTACATCATTTCCTTTTCACATACCTGTTCCATAAACTGACAATAATTTAACACATGGTGCAAAGTGTTCACCACAAAAACAGCAGTAATCCACCATAAACACATGCAGAAAACATGAAGTCCAATAATGCACAACAGGCATCATTTGGGTGACTCAAAACACATAGGCCTACATTTGTTTACAATTCCATGTTGTTGCAGCAGAGCGTGCGCTATCTCGTGTTGTTGAATTTGTACTTAGGACACAGTTTTCCCTTGGCTTATAGTCCCAAAACCAAAACGCAATGCCCCAAGGCATGCTGGGATTAAAACTTTCACGCTACGAAGAATCACTGAAGGGCAGACCATCTTTGCTTTGTGAAGAGTTTCGGGCTCTGGCAGAAGAAAAACCCTTGTTATCGAAAACTACACAATATTACATAAACAAATGTTCAGGCAGATAGGCCTACTGTTTTTCCACTCACGCTGTGGGCGGTGTGGACCTGACACTCAGCTATGCGTAGCAAGCTGGGTCATCGTTGAGGCTCGCACTGAGTATGAGAACAGATCCGGCGAAAATAGAAATCCATGTGGATATTGTGGCTGTCCTCAGGTGCTCACCTAGTCTGCAGCACATCTGCCAGCACCATCACACAAAAAAACATTATTCGCCCTTCCCCCCATGCAAAAATAAAATACTATGCCCTCCTCAGTGCACCAAAAAATCAAAATGCCTTCCCTCATTTTTCAACCAGGCTCCCCCCGAATAAATAACTCTAAATAACCCTAACTAACCCTAATGCTGTAGGACATAGTTGATCATAAATATCCTTGCTATAAGGCTTAAGGCCCCTTCACACTCAGAATGATAACTATAAAGATAACTGTAAGTATAACTATATTCCATTGCTCATGCATTCACTACAGGATATCTTTCATTCAGCACTGATTTCTCTGAGGAAATGAAGGAAGATTAATTGACCAATCTGCTTTTAATTTACTGGCTATCTAAAAAGGCAAATAACATGCCTGCATTTTCGTAGAGGGGATGGCCTTTGCCGAAAAATGCTTTTCTGCACTTCTGTGATTACCTGTTTTGCAAGCTACACCATGACTTCTGCTGGCATGAGTAAACAAATGAAAGGCACACCCCTGCCCTTTGAACTTTCTTGTGATTGGTTGAAAATGTTTTATCGTTGTCCGTGCATCAAAAAAATCACTCCGAGATGGAATCAAGAATATTGTTATAGTTGTCGTCTGGACGTTTGTATCGTTACAGTTGTAGTGTGAACACATATGCGAGATTTACCTATAACGATTTCAAAAACTTTATAGTTATAGTTATCTGAAGGGGCCTTGAATGTGCAAAAAACAATCTTTTCCTTTAAAGTGAATGAAGGGTCAAACAAAATCTCAACCCTAAACGCAGGTCTCCACTCTAATAGACGCCTGACAAAAGTGAGTGAGAGTTGGTGGCAACATTTGAGTTTCAACCTCAGTTTCCCTCATTTGTCTATTTTTCTGGCAACACCAGTTCCAAGTACGGAAATAAAAGAACATGGAGTGAAAACCGACACACTTTCCATTTTGAATTTCAGGCTCCATCATGACTTAAATAAACGGACAGCAGCAGTCTAACCGCTCTCTGAGGGACACTCCACTGACTCAGTGTTATTCTGGTGCCATAGCTCCAGTTGCAGCGATGCTAACACTGATGGAAACACTAGTCCACAGTCTCCTAATCCCTGTTATTTCCTCAGTCCTAATTGCTTTTGGTTGGTGTTTGTGTGTGTGGGTGCATGTGTGTGTGTGTGTGTTTTCATTTCTTTGCCAAGGGAGCAGAGGGAAAACTGTTATGTAACCATGGCTGGTGCCTTGTGGTTCGCCTTCCTCAGGGAAGCATTGGCACTTACCTTGCTCACTTCAATTTCATTTTCACTTTTTTCCATGTGATGCATTTCCATTTTCAATTAGATGCGATCACACTCCACCGCACCAACTGCCAACACCTTCAGATTTATGTCACTGTGTATCATGTCGACAGAGAGGCAGATTTCAGCACATTCATACGTGTGTGCTCCCTCGCAACATAAAAGAAATAGCAGCATTTAGGCACTGACCACTCTGATGATCGTACCCTTCTGATGGCATTTACTTTCTAGCATGTTGGACTGGCAGAGCGACAAATGGGGAAAATGCCAAACCCTGACGTCTTGGCTGCTTGTCATGCTTCTGGAAAAAGAACTGAAGCAATGATTCAGGAGATTCTGCTCTTTTTCCTCTCAGGTGACTCTGTGGGCCAAGCCAACACAGTGACTGGGGTGAGACAAGGAGGAGGGGGCCATGAGGGTTACAGGGGAAGCGATTTTCCACACTGGTGAGAAGCACTTTGGACTGAAAATCTGGGTAGCAGAGAGCAAGCTGAGGAGCTCACAGCAGTGTGCCAGCTCTGGCACAATATGGGTATGTCACACCTGTGTGCCAGAGCTCCGCACTGACCCAAATATAACCTGGACACTCTGACTTTGCTGGGATGTCCACTTCTCATGTTGAAACCATTTTAGCTGAGTGGCAACGCAGAAATAGCTTGACTGGAATCAGTTTAGGGAAATGAAAAACCAAAAGCAAAGCAAGGTAACAACTTGAATTAGGAAGATCTCTTAATTTCCTGGATATAATGATTTTAAATCTTTAGACAGAGTTCTTTTCTGATTTTTCCTTTTAGAATTTAATGGCAACCTCTTTTATTTTACCCAAACATTAGTGAATCATGACATTTCAGATTTAAAATAATAATAATAACAGCTGAATTTATCTATTGAGCATTTGAAAGAATAACATATACTTCTTCTGATGAATGAAAAGGTGAATTATTAAGCAATGACATAAAACCCTGTTTCATTTAGTAATATGAAGAGTTTTTCTGCTAAAACCAACTTGTTCTGATGTGACAAAAAGCTTTTGGGGACCAATAACTGGCATTCCTCAGTCTTCAACCTGACTTTCTTACCATTCCTCCCCTTTGTTGTTGTTATATAATGTGTTCGCAATTACGATTTAAACCTAATCTCATAATTGTTTTCAGCTCTGCCCTGCATTTATTGGATTTAGGTAAGTATACACAGCTTCAGGCTCAGCCAAATACATTATCCATGGTAGTGTTACGTTTGCCAAACACACCGTCATTGTAAATCCTTTTATTTTGTAATGTTCAAGTCGAACACACTGTTTCAAAATGTGAACAATAAAGCATTAATCCAGTGTGTTGACTTTGTCTGGGAAATGCAGCTCAAGCTGCAGTCTTTTCGGATGACATCATGTATGTGGGAGCATATCTAAGATCCTTTTTTCAGAGTGTGAGTCAGCTGAAAGCATTAGAAAGTCGGCCGCAGACAGCGTTTTCAGTCCTCTGTAGAACTAGCGATACCTTAATTAGCGAGGTGGCGTCAGCTGATAAAATCTGCCAGCGACAGTTGTCATTTCAGTCAGCAGAATCAAGTTAGAAATGAGAAGCTGGCGTTTGGTCTTCCTTTTTGTCAAATCATTCTTTGAAAAAATACACAAAAAGGTAAATCTGCAGCCATTATCACTGTAGCTTATTTTCTGTGCTAGAACGGAAAGCTTGACAGGCACAGCAACAGTAAATGCAGCAGTGTGGTTCGGTCAGAGGTCGAGTCAGGCGTGGCAACAGTGACCACTGTTCAGCAAACTTTCCGGCTCAAAGTGAGTGCGAGAAACTTTAAAGTATTTGTAAAACAGTCTCATGATTCCTCTGATGACTTTAAACTTCCTATAAAAGCAAATGAGACCCTCAGGGAAAGACTGCTGTTGCTATGTAGTAACTATTAATGCCTGCTATCGGATCCGAATCCCAACCCAGACAAAACAATTTCTTTTGTTAAATTTTGTTGTTCTGTGCGATGATAATAATGTTAATTACAGTGTGGGGGCTTTAAAAGAAACAGCACTTGTTGGGGAATGTAGACAAGAACATAGATGCCTTTTCCTTCTGTGTGTTAGGTAGGTTTCTACATACCCGCCCTGCAAGAGGAGTTATGCACACTCAATTAAAATTACACTGAGACACCTTTATCGCTGCCTAAAGCCTCTAAACACATAAAAAAATTCCCATCCACATGTTGTGACCTTGCATATTCACCACCCTATAAAGACATTGTCATTGTGGGTGGAAATACAGAGGAACAAGTTGTCTGGTATTAATTAAGTTGTCTGGTATTAATTTATAAATCCAGCTGATATTGGCTGTTTCCTCTGAGCTTTACAGGCTTAAAAGTGCGTTTTATGGGATACTGTCTTGAACCATTGTGTGAAAATATGACGTACTTCCTGATATTATCATAAATTAGTTAATGAAACGTCAATAGAAGTGCTGTTAATAAAAATCATCTGCCATAAAATAAATTGCACATTATAATGTGGGTATTATTGAATGTCTGCTGTATGACACAGGCCGACCTCATTTTTTGACATGTGGTTTCCTTTCAGCAGTTTTAATGTCAGCGGCCGGTTGCCAGCGTAAGGCAGAAAATATCGTGCCTTCTTTTTACAGTAATGAGCAGTGTGACGAATAGAATTTGAGAAATATTACAGTTGCTCCAAATAAAACAACTTGTTGCGTTACTTTTGTGCATTGTCCGTCCTCATGTTTCCTCCAAACGAGCTGGACAAATTAATTGATCTTCATGTGCAGTCGGCCGTCAGGCGCGTGTGCAGTAATTAAGTTTATTCCCTGTTGCACTTTTTGAACGGTCCCTGCGCACTCACCTCACAAGCGACTGAACCTCAAAAGTTGCTCATTACCTTCTCTCTCATCTTTAAACGTCAGTATTAGCCAGTCTGACAATGTAGCTGTTTGCTGTTCAACGTGTTTTGAGCCACAATCAGATTTCATCATTGTTCAGTTGTCTACAACCTCAAATCACAGACATGTCGGTTCGTGCAGGACTAATATTATCACGGGACCTCTGTGTTTGGCGAAATATGGTCGGTAATAGCCTAGTTGGTAGAATTTTTACTGAACAAATAACCGCATTAAGATCACAGACATCTTCTACAATTATTACAAATTACCTGAGTTTATAACGAGCCCAACGCTGCCCGTATGACGGATCCTTTTCTCCTTTAATGCTGTGACATGCAGTGTGACATGATGGGTGTGTGACAGGAATTGTTTAA